>MU693749.1:65033-80560 GCA_026770625.1 Nicotiana glauca
ATCCCTCCATCTTCTCGGATTTTAGATCAAAAGATTTGACCCTAAGTCCTAACTCGGCCCAAATCAAAAGGAAATTAAAGTTCCAAGACAAATTTGGTATTACTCGTGTGTTCTTGATAAGAACACACGATTAATATCAAGCTTGGCTGGAAATTTAGAAGAATCAAAAGATTTCTTCAAGTTTTTTTTTACTGCACGGGGTGGATTCAAGGTATTTCTTCTATCTGTTCTTAGTTTTGTTCTTTTCTCTTTTTCTGTTAAGTAATATCTTTTCTACTCCTCCTCTGTATTTTTTTATATTTTTTATTATTTGTTCAGAATTGCTGTGTGAGTCTTTGTCCAAATTAGGGTATTTAATTCTATTAGCTATTTTAAAGTTGGTTAATAAGTTAGTTGGTATAGTTTTTGTCCGTCAAACTCTTTCAATAATTGTGATAATCCTGCTTTAGCTAATAAGTTTGGAGTTAGTTTGAATTTCGTTTATTCTAGTTCACTAGCTTAACTTTAAAGATAGTTATATAATTAAGTTTTATTTGAAACCATTCAAATTGGTTTTCTCTTCTGTTCTATTATGGGTCGATTGGTTGGCTTGAATTAGGTTTTGAGAATCCCTGATTAAATTCTAAGTAAATAAACCAAATTGGATTTGAATTGGTTATTTCACCCATTAATTTGGGTCAATTGGACTCCAGGATCTACCTGAACCATTTGAGGTTCAGGGAGGGGTCAGTCCAGGGTTTTGAAAGCCACTGTTCGATTGTCCTTGGGTCTAATTGACCCATGTCTTGATCCGGCAGGGTAATTTGAGGGGTAGTCTAGGGAATAATAATTAATAAGGGGCTACTAATTAATACATAGGCTATAAAACTTAATTGAGACAAGTGTTAGTGGATTTGGAGAAGTTAAGGGACAATTTTAAGTGGGATTGAATAGTTAATAGACAACTAATAGTAGAAGACCACTTTCTAGTTTTGACTATCCATTTGGGCCTAAAAATCCGGAAAAGAAAAGGGGATTGAAAACTTAGATAATGGTATAAAAGGAATAGACATTCTGCTACACAGAGGGAGAGATACACACAGACATTGAGGTGAAGAGTGTTTTACACATTCTATGCCATTGAATACATTTCGAGTTTAAGGGAGATAGACAGAGGGATACATATAGAGAGATATAGAAGTTTCAAAGGTAGAAAAAGGAGAGTTTAAGTATAAAATACATAAATACATATTGGGTTTTTGAAGGTTCCATTAAGTTTCTTCAGTAATCTTAATCTTTAGTTTGTTCAAGTTCTGAAACAACTTTGGCTCATCTAAGTGTGGAATAGATTGAATTTAGTTTTGCTGAAATCAGTTTTTGAAGTTAACTTTAGTACTGTTTTGATTGTGAGCTATTTTGGATTGCCGCATATTCTTTTCTGGTTGAACTGGGCTGTCGATATTAAAATACTGCCATATTATTGTTGATGTTCTTGCTACTCACTCATATCCTGATTTTGATTTTTCGTGTGAATTCCAGGTACATGTTCTGGATCTCCCCTGATGTAGATTTCAAAAATTGGAAATGAAATAAAGTTAAGCATGTTTTCTCATGTCTGGTCCCTGTTTATTTGGGTCATTGTAGTTCGATTATATTTGTTAATTAGCAAAATCTTCACTGTAATGAACTTGGACGGTTGAACTGTATTTAATTTTATTCAGTCATGCTAAGCTCTAGTAATAAAATTAGTTTTGCATGCTGTGATAGTTTAAATGTAGAAATGAATTAAAATCCATTAGGTTTCATTACTGTTATTGGGTAGGAATCTTCAAATGTCTTAAAGTCTTATTATCATGTTTCAAATATTAGCTGAGTTCTACACGAGTTACTGAGTGTGTTGCTATTGGCTTTGCTCCTGTGATTTAATAAGTGTATGCATGATAGCAAGGGAATCCTACTAGTTAATGTTAAGGTCCATTTCAATTTGTTAGCAAAATAGTGATGTAAGGTTTATTTGGAATTGTCTAGTTAGTTAATTATTAAATTATGCTAAGAATTCAACGATTGAATGGTTCTCCTTTATTTGCTTTTGAATGGAATCAATAACTAGGTTTGTCGTTTGTTTGGAGCATTGTGCTTCTAAAGTTCAATAGCCTTGAGAGGCCTGGGACTCGAACTCGAGTCTGACAATCCAATGGCCATTGCACTGGTTTTCAAGGAGTTGGCTCTTCGGTTGGCCCAAATGAAACGATCCCCTTCCAAATGTGTTTGAATTCTGATAGGGCCGTCGTTTTTTTAAAATAATAATCAGTCCTTCTCCGCATAAGCCATTAAATATTCAGGATTTCCATTGTGTTTAATTAATTAGCCTCTTAAAGTAATTTGGAAGTGAGCCATAGTAAATAACAAATAGTTTATGGCCCTCCGATGCTTTTAGTTTTAATATCTTTTAAAAATAGAATCGAGGTGCGCCGCACCAAATAAAAATGACAATTGCGTGGCTCTCATTTAATTAAATGTGATTAAATCTTTAGAAATTCAGGTAAGCCATCTAGCAAATGTACATGGCTTCCCACAAAGTTAACAATGCGTAGTTGCTTTAGGCGCGTTATTTAATAATTTTACCTTCTTTAACTCGGGTGCACATTTATGTGACCCAAATTCAAGTTCCAACGAAGTTAAAATATTCCAAAAATCACGGGTGCAGTTATGTAACGGTGTTTGAGACGTGTTTTAATGACGTTGCAATCTTCTTTAAAATAATTAAATAAAAGCGGTCAAAAGTTAAAATAAGCACATAGGCTCAAATGTACTAAAATAAGATAATTAAGACGAATACAACAGTTGAGAGACCGTGCTAAAACCACGGAACTCGGGAATGCCTAACCCCTTCTCCCGGATTAACAGAATTCCTTACCCGAATTTCTGGTTCGCGGACTGTAATACAGAGTCAAACCCTTTCCTCGATTTGGAATTCAAATCAGTGACTTGGGACACCATAAATCTTCCAAGTGGCAACTTTGAATCTTTTAATAAAATGAATCCCGTTTTGATTGTCCTTTAATTGAAAAAACTCCCTTATCATTATACCCTTTCGGGGTGTAGTAGTAGAAAAAAGGAGGTGTGACAGCTCTGGCGACTCTGCTGGGGAAAAAAGAACCCAGAACTTTGGTTCAGGGTTCAAGAATCCGAGCTTGGTATATTTGTTGTATTTGGCTTGTATATTATCTGATTTTATTACATGTTTGGGACTAATGTGCAAACTGTTATGAAACCATTCTCTTCTTATCTTCGGGAATGTGCTCGCTGGTCAAGACTCCCTATTCTGTTAGTGTCATACCTTTAAAAAAGAAAGAGGCTCGGACAAGTTACCAAGCCGGACGATCTTGCGGGTCCCCGGTATGTAGCCCCCTCCTTGACTCGAGTTGTTCACTCGGGTACACAGTCTAGAACAAATACCCAGGTCTTAAACCTAGAATAACTCAGCCTCATGCTAGATCCCTAGTAGTAACGTTTGTTTGCAACATGTGCATTTGACTTTGGAGGCTCAACATAGGGGTTAGGTCTGTTTAGGACAGGTGTACTTGAATTGAAAAAGATCATTCTGATACATCTTACTTGCTACTTGTGCATTTAGTTGCTTCAAACTTGCATGCTGACCGATTTTCGAATATTTGAAAGAAAAAAAAAGACAGTGGTATGAGGGTTAAAGAGAGATAATTACATGTTTTAAAAAAAAATCAATGTCCAAATAGTGCCGAAACTCTGCTGGATTTTTTTTTAGAAAAATGAAAAAAAAATAAAAAATATTTTTATTTTTAAAATAGTTTGTTTTATTTGCCACTGGAAAAAAAAAGAAAGGAGTCTTGTTTTCAAAAAAAGTTTATTTTGCTAAATGAAAAGAAAAAGTCCTTTTTTCAAAAAATGGTTTGCTTTATTTACCGATGAAATGAAAAAAGAGAAAAAGAAAAAAATTATATTTTTTTCTCAAAAATAGTTTGTTTTATTTGTCCGAACTATGTAAGTTTGACTCTCATCGGATATGGGATATGTAGGCAACCCATATCGAGTTCAACTATTCTGGAAAAAAAATTTATAAGGTAAATAAATGTTGTTATTTTTCCATAAGTGAAGGTAATGTCATTTTTGTCCAAAATAGCCAAATGTCCCCAAAAGGAACGTCGAAAGACCGTTTTTGCAAGAACAACCGCCTTTGATCATTTTTCAAAATTTTTGGCCAGTTAGCAAACACAACCTTTAAATCTTCTTCGAAGTGCTGAAAGGCCGTATTGACAAGACCAGATATTTTTATGAAATTTTGAGAAAATAGTGATGAATTGTTTATATAAAAAAAATGTATATTTGTCAGTTAGATTCTGTTAGTCTATTTTTAGGCTGTATTACCATTTTGATGTTAGAGTCTTTTGGAGTCCGTTAATATTGTAATAAAATGTGTTGTAATAAACACATTTTTCTTTAATGGAAAAATTTGAAAAGAAAAATCCAATTTTTTAATTAGTCATTTGGCATTTATCGGCCAGAACTACGCACGGTCTGATTCATGCGGGGCCATGATATGTAGGCAATCTCCATAAGATTCGACCACAACTATATAAAAAAAATGAAAAAAAAGTGAAAAATGTTGATAATAATAAGGACTGACTGAGTCCATTCTAACATGTTTTGAATTGTGAAGAAAGTTGAGGTGGTCGGTTTGTGGCAAGCGGACAGCACAAGATCCGAGGAAAAATGATAACTGATATCGAAGTTGTTACAAGTACTCAAGAGACTCAGGGTCAGAGGGTTCAACTAGAGTCTACAATGGTTGAGGAAAATAGAATACCGAAACAGAAAATGACTGAAATACGTCAAGCATGGGCCAATGGTCAAGGAGAGCCCCGTCATGAGTCACAATTTACTACACAGCAAGAGCACTACTCGTACTCGTTTGATCTTCCTGCAAACATTGAGAATCCTTCTCGAAAGATGGTACAGGAAAAAATAACCCAAAGAGTGAAAAGATTGGAATAATGGTTGAAAAATATGCAAGGGTTGGCAGGTCAAAAGAGTGTTGCTTTCAGAGATCTATGTATGTTCCCCGATATCCACTTGCCGCCTGGTTTCAAGATTCCCAAATTTGAAAAGTACGATGTATATGGAGGACCCATAGCCCACCTAAAAAGATATTGCAGTCAACTAAGAGGTGTGGGAAGAAATGAAGAATTACTAATAACTTATTTTGGGGAAAGCCTCACGGGAGTAGCATCTGAATGGTTTTTGGATCAAGACATATCTCGCTGGTACGTTTGGAATGACATGGCACAGGCATTTGTCAAACAGTTCCAATACAACATCGACATTGCCCCAGACCGTAATTCCCTTTCAAACCTGAAGAAGAAATCAAGTGAAAGTTTCAGGGAATATGCCATTAAATGGAGAGAGCAAGCAGCTCGAGCTAAGCCACCCATGGATGACCACGAGTTAATCACTGTCTTCCTCCAGGCTCAAGAGTCGGATTACTTTCTAAACATGATGTCTGAAGTTGGTAAATCCTTCTTGGAAGCAATCAAAATGGGAGAAATGGTAGAGAATGGCCTTAAGACAGGAAGAATTATAAGTCAAGCAGCTCTCAAAGCTGCAGCGTAGGCTGTCCAAATTGAATCTGGTGACACGAATGAGATGGATGAAGAAATCATGATGACATAAAGGTCGAGAAGAGGTCCGAGGAGAACACCTCGAAGGTATGTGCAATCTCATCAGGTTTTATATGACTCCCTTAAGCATTACTATCCACCCCAGAACCCATCATACTTTGTTGATCCACCCTAGTATGTTGTCCAGCCATCAAATCACCCAAGAAAGCGAGCACGAGCATCACAAAATCTTCACCAGCCTTCGCAAAATTTTCAAGTACCTTACCCACATCCAATCCAGGGGTATAAAAAGGAACAAAAGTTGAAAGATAATTTTACACCAATAGGAGAGTCCTATGCAAGCTTATTTGAGAAGTTAAAACAACATGACATGATTGCAACCATTCCTCCAAATCATGTGGACCTACGTGCAAGAAGCTTTGACCCATCTAAAATGTGTGAATACCATTCCAATGCTCAGGGGCACAATGTGGAAAGTTGTCGGGATTTGAAAAGAGAAATAGAAAGGATGATCCAAGAAAATTTGATTCAAGACAGTGACACCCACAATATCACGCTGAATCCTTTACATGCACATGATGATGCACACTTTGTGGGGATGATGCCCGGTGACATGGGGTATGAGAATCCTCTCGGGAACTTGCCGACTAAAATTGGAAGAAAGCTATGGTAATTCTGATGAGCAAATTTGTGGCTAAATGTCAGTAAAAGTCATTCCCTCCTCACTTAGGAAGAAATCTTTAGCTTGTTTTGATGTTTTTTCTATTATCTGGGTTATTTCAGGGTTGTGATCCAGGTTTTATTTGCTTTATTGAGTCAAACCTTTCTATCTTTCTATTCTGTTTGTATGAGTCATGCCTGTCTGTTTTGTTGCTATTTTCATTATCCAAATTATTTTTAGGTTTGTAACTCGGATCTTAGGTTGCTAGTTTAGTTGTCAAACCCTTCCATCCTTAGTGAATAAAATACAGTTTATCTTTTTGTGTTATTCTATTCCTAGTTCTTTTCTTTTTTTTGCTAGTTTTAATGACGTGACATGCACGCATAATTCTAGGCCTAATCTTAAAGGTTCAATTATGAAGCAATTGGGAAGATGATAGGGGAACTTAAGGGAAACAAGAACAGATTGAGATCATTTGAAGCCCGAGCCATGTGAAACTGGGGCTGATAGAACATAAAGAAAACTTATGTTTCATGCAGCATCAGTTTGAAATTAAAAACAAGTTTGCCCAAATTGGCAAGGGTCGTTTGTGATAATGAGAATGGGAGTGTTGTCCAATAGAGCTGTAAAATTAACGAATGGAAAAGGCAAATGTGTTGATATGGTTATCAAGTTTGGAAAAATCATAAGATGTTGCGAGTGTCTATTTAGTTATGTTGTTTGTGCTTGGCGTGTTTTGAAGATTGAAATGACGAAGGCATTTTGTTCTGCTATCTAAACACTTTATCCTTCGTTACCCATTTTGAGCCTTATTTTCTTTCTTTCATACCCCTCTTTCGGAATCAGTAGCAAAGATTAGAAACACAAGCATGAAATATAAGGATGAGAAAAGGAAAAGAAAAAGAAAAACAACAAAAACATAAAAGAAACAAAAGAAAGAAAAGAAAGGGATAAAAAGAAGAAGGGAAAAATAATAATAACAAGGAATTGGTGTGAACTATGTTAGACCTGATTCCTTTTAAGGATACGTAGGCAGCTTCACAGCACGGTCATAGTGGAACAAAAATCAAAAGATCCCCAAGCAAGAAACTGGGGCAGAAGTTGTGGTTGTTGTAAAGAAATTCGGTTCCTAAGGTTGTAATTTTGAACCAATTTGAATTATTTTTTAGCCTTTAATACCCTTTCTTTCTAACCCTATCCAAAAGCCCATGTTACAGTCCAAAGAAAGACCTTCTGATCAGTCTTCAAGAGATGCCAACTTGAGCAAGTAAAGGTGTTTCATACCAAGGGCAACACTCCGGTCCAAACAAGAAAAATAAAGATGAGAGAGTATTATTGATGAAGACCCTCACGGGCACCGTAAGATGACGAAAGCTGAAAAGAATAGAAGAAAAAATGAGAGAGTCTCATTGGTGAAAACCTTCACGGGCACTTTGAGGCGACTGTAAGTTGAGAGAAAGACCAAACTGAGAGAGGCTTGATAGTGAAAACCTTTCAGGCACTACAAGTCGAATGAGGATTGTGAATCAGATTGGATATGCGAAACATGGAAGTCCCGTTTCACAGAACGACAAGAGCTGAACATCATAATTAATTAACAGAGCAGGCCGCAAGTGTATGTCACGGTCGTTAGAGTTAGTATCCACATCTGATAGTTTTCTATGTTGTAGTTTTCTTGTTAGGAATCATCTTTTTCCTTTGTCCTTTATTCTACTCCTTTTTCTTGTTCACTTCTTCTTCCCGATTCTGTCCGGTCAGAACAAGTGAGAAATAATTTCAAAATTTGCCATCAGCTTTCCAATTTCACAAGACGGGATCTCGCTAGTACACCAAAATGACATAAGTCAGGAAAGAACAACTAGCACATTGAGCTGGTAATAATCAACACGCCTTGGGACCCTGCAAAATACAAGGGTTTGGTACATATCAGTTCATGGAGAATGAGACAGATGGAGGGTGTTGGGTGAATGGATCAAAGGTATATTCTGTGATGAGATTGACAAAAGGTTGGACCAGTGACAACCAAGACATTCCAAACAGAAGTCAAAGGTTATAGTCCTCAAGGAAAAGGCCAATGGTTTAAATCAGGAAAGAGCAACATGCGTGCTGAAGTTGGCAACATGCAATATTCTTGGGGATTAGATGAAACACAAGGGTTGGGTAAATGTCAGTCCAGGAGCAATACAACAGGTATTGGATTCAAACAAAGAAAGGTATTTTCTGGTTTAAGGTTTATAAAGGAAGTGCTTAGTCAAAGAAACTAGCTAGGTCTTCGAATGGAAATCAGATGCCATGTCAAGTAAATGAGCAACAGACCTCAAGGCCAAGGCTAGTGGATAAGTCAAGAAAGAACAACATATACAATGTAACGACCCGACCGGTCATTTTGAGTACTAGCGCTCCGTTTAGTAGTCGGAGGCCATGAACAGCTTTATTTCAGGTATTATGACTTGTACGCGTGGTCGGAATTTGATTTCGGGAAGTCCAGAGTTGATTTGAGAAGAGAATTCTTATTTCGGGAGCTTAAAGTTGAAAGAATGAACTAGGGTTGGAATTTTAAGTAAACGACCTCGGAATCAAGATTTGAAGGTTCCAGCAGGTTCGTATGATGATTTCGGACTTGGGCGTATGCCCGGATTAGGTTTTGGATAACCCGGGAGCATTTTGGCGCCTATTGTGGAAGTTAGCATTTTAGAAGGAATTTCATAATTTTGGCTTGAAGTGCATTTCAGTGTTATTGATGTCTTTTTGGGATTCCAAGACTGTGAATATCTCCGTATGGTGATTCTGGATTTGGGGGCGTGATCAGAAGTGAATTCGGAGGTCCGTAGGTCATTTTGGAGCCATTTGGCTAAAGATAGAAATTTGAAGATTTTTGAGAAGTTTGACCGGAGGTTGACTTATTGATATCGGTGTCAGAATCCAATTTCGGAAATTTGACTAGGTTCGTAATGTCAAATATGATTTGTGTGCAAAATTTGAGGACAATCGGACTTGATTTGATGGGTTTAAACATCGAAAATAGAAGTTTGAATTGGGGTGTAATTCATGAATTTAGCGTTGGTTGATATGATTTGAAGATTTGAGCAAGTTCGTAATGTATTTTGGGATTGGTTGGTATGATTTGCTGGGGTCCCAGGGGCCTCGGGTGAATTCCGGGTGGTTAATGGATCAAAAATGGGATTTTGAAATAACTAAGCAGCTGATATCTGGTATTTTCGCTTTTGCGGAGATAGGACCGCAGAAGCGGCCCCGCACAAGCGGAGGAGAAGCTGCAAAAGCTGACAAGCGTGAGGGCAGCCAGGACCGCAGAAACGGCTCTTGATCCGCTGATGCGGAGTCGCAGAAGCAGAAAGGGAGACGCAGAAGCGAGAGATAGGATTTTGGGGAGGACCGCAAATGCGGTCAAGGCTCCGCAGAAGCGGAACTGCATCTGCGGTGGAAAGATCGCAAAATTTAGTCTAGGCCAGGGAAGCCGCAGAAGCGGCCTAATTTACGCAAAAGCGGAGCCGCATAAGCAGCTATAATTCCGTAGAAGTGGAAAGAGCTGGGGCAGAACCATTGTTTAAAAATCGGATGTTGGGCCATTTCTCTCATTTTCTTCACTTCATTGGGCGATTCTTGGAGATCTTCAAGGAGTTATTTCATCATTAATGTTAAGGTAAGCTACTTCTACTCATTTCCAAGCTAAATACAAGGTTATACCATGGAATTAGACATAAAAAGTAGTATAAAAATTGAGGTTTTAAGGGGAAAACCTAGAAAATCATATTCTTGGAATTTAGCCACGATTTTGAGCAATGAATTAGGAGAAAATTATATATTTGAGTTCCCAAGGTTATGGGTAATCTTTATCTTCGAAAAATTTTGGATTTTCGGGCCCGAGGGCATTTTGGTCAATTTTTCGATCGGAGTTAGGAATTGCTATAAATTAGATTGTAATGAATAATTGAGCATATATTAATGGATTTGCATAACCGTTGGCTAGTTTTGGAGCTTGGTGCATTAATTAGAGTCTTCGGAAGGGCGTGGAAGGCTGGTTTGGATCTTCGGAGCGATGTGAGTCTCCTTTCTAATCTTGTGAGGGGGAATTTACCCCATAGGTGAGTTAAATTGGTTATGTGCTCCTATTTGTGGGGGCTATGTACGCACGAGGTGACGAGAGTCCGTACATAGCTACTATTATGCTATTGTTCGGGTAGTCTAGGACCCAAAAAGCATGTTATACTTGAATTACTATGAACCCATTGATAATTTGAATTGTTTAAATCACCTTGAATTGGTAAAGGAATTTAAAAAGAGGTTAAATATTAAATTCTCCCTGAAATGTTAAAAAGGAAAAATTTGTCTATTTGGTTGATTATCCCCGATAAGCTCTTGATTTCCTACTTGAACATATATTTTATGTGTGCCTGCGTTGCATGGATGATTCACGAGCAGGATATGTGTTTATTTATGGAACGGGCCGAAAGCCTCAGTGAAAATAGATGCATCTATGGTTCGTGCCGCTCGACCCTCGGCAGTGCACAATTTATATTCCTGTTGGAGCGGGCCATCGACCTCAGCATGAATTCTGTTACTTGAAAATTGTAATTGTTGAATTGGCCCTACGTGGCTTGATATAAACTAATAAGATAATAAAGAACAGACTTTAGAAGCCCTTGACTTATTGTTGAAGGTGTTTGCCTATTTTATCGCTTCACAATCAGAACTTCTATACAAATCCATGATTATTCTCGCACTTATAGAATATTGATAATGGACCTCTAGTGAGTGTCGAAGTCAGCCATCTCGTCTCTGCCCCTTCGGGATTAGGCGAGATACTCACTGAGTACACGTTGATTACGTACTCATACTATACTTCTGTGCATTTTTGTTGCACAGGTACATGACACTTTAGCGGCCTACTATGTAGCAGCACAGATAACTCTGGGACTAGGTGAGCTGCAATTTGTGAGGTGACCCATAGCTAGTGTAGTTCCTCTTTGTACTTTAATTATTTATTTCCTGTCCATTGTATTCCGGACAGAGGTCGTACTTTATTTCACTTGTCAGTAGTCGCTCATGCACTTGTGACACCGGGTTCTGGGATGGTTTTTTGAAAGATTTGATTTAATTGTTATTGTTGATTTGAATTGAAGCAAAAACCTTTTATTTATGAAAAATTGAAGGAAATTTCTGGAATTTGTTGTATTTTAAAAGAGAATTTTAAATCGGTAATTTAATTGGCTTGGCTGACAGCGGTGTCCGGCGCTATCACGACCCTTAGTAGATTTTGGGTCGTGACAACATGGTATTAGAGCACTAGGTTCCCTTCGGTCTCACGAGTCTTGAGCAAGTCCAGTAGAGTCTCGCGGATCGGTACGAAGACGTCTGTACTTATCCTCGGGAGGCTGCAGGACTGTTAGGAGTACTTCCCTTCTTGATTTCTTCATCGTGCGGTTCTATTAGTTTGAGTCTTATGCCTTTGATTCCTTTACACTCAATCTTACGCGACGCGAGCGCTTGTTATAAATCCAAATTGAAGGATTGTTATGGCACTACAAATGTGGTGTAGTATGATTTTCCCGGTATAGTTGATTGGACTATTATAATCGCACTTTAGAGGGATATTCTATTGTTTCAGCTCAGTAACAGAACTTCTAAGAGCCTTGAGGCTAGGCACAGGTTGCCATGATGCTTATGAACAACTATTCCGCAGTGTTGTTATGATGGTAGGGTGTTTGCCCACGTGTCGGGGTAGTGAATAAATTGAAGGGACGTTTACTCGGCGTGTAATCAAGGGAGTCAGTATTTTATTCCAGGCAGGGGAAAGTCAATCGAACTAAGGATAGTCAGAAGTGGACTGGTGGAAGTTATGAAACGTGGTAATTGCAAGCGTGGTGGAGTTCACCTCTACACAGGGGTGTGGTTGTCCTAATTGAACGCTTTAAGCTTGTCACTGTTATGATCTGCTACTATTCGCCTTGGGGCAAGATATTGTAAAATAGTATTGAATATACAACTGTTAGATATCGCATGATGCGATGGTTTAAGATCGAATCAGAATTTCTACTATTGACGGTTCGAGAAAGATGACCTTTGGAAAGGTTTAAAGTTAGCAACAATGGTGGATTCAAGTGCCACGAAGATAGATTTCATTTAAGGCAACAATTGAGCAGCAAAGTATGAGGAAGAACATGTAGGAAGTGCCAGGCGGTGTTTAAAATTTCTAGAAGGCCAAGTATGAGGAGCAAGGTCAAGTGACCGATTAAGGAGATGAGTTCTGCCAAAGTGGGAGAGTGGCGGGTGTTGCATGTGGGCTTGGTAGTAGGAAGACTACGCGCCTTAAGGAGAGTTTGGATCGAATTGGAGATTTTAATGATTGGTGATCGAGGTCTGCGGGTATGATTCGAAGTATGGGCTATTATGTGGCAGAAGATTTATATGGCGGAAAGGAGCTGCTTGAAATGGAGTAGGGTGCAGCATAACCCTGAATTTGGAAGGATGTTACCGCGCATGTAATTGATGTCCGCGAGGGGCGAATGGACTTGTGCAACCGGAAGGTGAGCTCGGACTCAAGATTGGCTATTGGTGTCATAGTGAATGTACCCCGTGCAGCAGCGTGGGAAGATGTTGGGAGGTGATTCCCCTAGGTGGGTTATTCCCCGTGAGCAGATTAGCGGTCGCGTGGTTGGCGAAGCTTTTGCAAGGAAATATATTGGTTGTTCAACAAAGAGATCGGTCGTGCGAATGTGGATTAAGACTCAGAATATGAAAAATAGGGATTTACAGAAAGATCCCGAGAGATTTTGATAATTGGTGGCGTGAGGTTATGTCAATAAGAGGTAAAAAGTTCGGGCGAACTCGGGAATGGTGAAATGATGGCTTCAAGCTAAGTGGGAGAGTCCCACCGCTTATGGTTGGGTTGTATGATTAACTACTTGCGTGCTTTCTGGTTATTAGCATATTGATGGGTTAATTCAGCTACAAGAAAAGGGCCATAAGTAGTAAATTGAGCGGAATGAATTATATTTGGAACCAAGTCATAGCGGGTGGCTCTCAGCAACGGTCCTAGTGGAACTCAAAAGATAAAGTGTGGTACCTAATGATTTCAAGCCTATAAGTACAACTAAGAATCAAGCTCTGTAGCAGCTTATGAGAAGTTGCCCAGAATGTTCTATGATGCGTTACCTTGCGGTGTAGCATTTGAGAAATGTGAAATAATTCGTGAGATTTGAGACAACATGGTCTTGCAATTCAAGGTCACTCGGGGTGATTGTAGAGGGAGTATGTTATGCGTTGAAGAGAATTAGTATTATTTCCAAAGCAATCAAGGATAAATTGGAGGGAAAGGAATTGATTAGCCATAATTAAATTTGGCGTGTCGGGGTCTGTGATCAGTTCGTTCAGCGTGATCGAGTTATGCGTGTGATTTATGGCGGTACATGTGAGGTTGTTGGCCACCGTAATTGAGGTTATTTAGAAACATTCTTCTATTATGGCTTGTTAAGTGGAGGTGGATTCCGGTAGGGCTAGGGTGGCTTGGACCACTATTTATAGATTTGCATGTCTTACGGTTATGGGAAACTACCTGTGTATTGCTATGATTCTCCCGAAGTAAGTTAAGTGAAAATTTCATATATGATGAAGTGTTAAAATATTAATGACTTAGGAGTTATGATGAAAAATCGTGTTCTATCGTATGTTGGCACGTTGGGTGCAGTGAGTAGCATGGAAATACGAAGTGAGGATCAAGGTTGTAGTTCAGTGTTGACAAGGATCTCACGGGCTCGGATGAGCAAGGAAGGATTGAATGATTAAAGTAAGTTGGGGTTGTCTTCAGCGTTACCTGAGATTGGTGTTTTGTAACGAGGGCTTGTATCATGGTTAATGATTCTTGATTGCTTATCAGCGTTAGTGCGGTCGGTGGGTTCGAGGTAAGACCCAGTTAATTGTTAAGGAATATTGTGGGAACGTGTTGCACGGGAAGATTGTACCAGTGTGGCATATAGCCACTTGTTTGACTAAAAATTTAAATCAAGTATGAGGAATTTGGGTAATATCATTGCTTTGAGAATTTATGCCTGGAGGGCACCTTGTTTATTGGGTTATGAACCGAGGAGGTTTGCTCCAGTTATGACTTCTTGTGTGTTATGAGAAGAAAGAAATTAGTATGGACCTTTGAAAGGTTATTAGCTTAATTTGATGTGATCTGGATCGACTTAAGGTTGGTGGATGGGTTTAAATGTGAATATGGGCTCTATGACAGGCCAATTGTGTTCATTTCAGTAATGGGCTCCTTATAGAGTGGTCAGGGTGTCATCTCATTGTCAGATATTTCTTGAAGTGATACATTGCGCTGTGTGAGTTGTGAGACGGCCTCAAAAATTGTGTATGTGTTGAGGACCCACATGTGAATGTCGTATTATGAGAAAATAGCTCGTGAGATTCAGATCTTGTACCGCACCTCAGTTGTTCTCTAGTTTTGTAGCTTATCGCGCAATATGTCCCCTTAGGGATGGCATTATGCACTTAGCGTGCTTGTGACCTAGATTCAATATTTTATTGTAATAAGCAAATTTAGCTCGAACTGCAATCTCCTTACGTGAGATCTATTTATGGATCGGGTGGCACGCCGCCATGGGCATGTTATTTGGATCGGGTGGCACGCCTCCATGGGCATGTTATTTGGATCGGGTGGCACGCCGCCATGGGTATGTTATTTGGATCGGGTTGCGGGCCGCAACAATATGATGATGAGTGTAGATTTCTATATGCTAATTTGGTATGTCCTGCTTCCTATTTTCTAAGGAAAGTCCATAGTAGTGCGGGAGTTAGGTAATTCCTTCCAGAGTTCGATTTCCTGTTGTCTTGTGTTCGGATTGGTGGCCATTGGCACATTGTGGCGTTTCATATGAGACTTGTGATCGCATTCGGAGTGGCTTATTGCCGAGCAATTCGTACTTGATAAGATGAGATTATGGGAATTAAGATCAGTGCAACTTGATTATATGAAGTATATTAAGGAGCAAAAAGTCATTATTAGGTTCAGAATGTGGTAATGTTTCTTGTCAGAAGTATAGACTCAATTATTGGTTGATTCGGTAGTTGATTATGAATTTCGGCATCTCATTCGTCGTGGCGGTATTGTAATAGTTAGAGTAAGACCTATGTAGGTCATGAGGTGCAATGGGAGCATCGGATTCGTGGAATTTCGATTAATTCAAACAGAAATGTTATTGTGGTCCTAT
>MU693749.1:82039-165531 GCA_026770625.1 Nicotiana glauca
CCACGATTTTGAGCATGGAATTAGGAGAAAATTATATATTTGAGTTCCCAAGGTTATGGGTAATCTTTATCTTTGAGAAATTTCAGATTTCTGGGCACGTGGACCCGAGGGCATTTTGGTCAACTTTTCGATCGGAGTTAGGAATTTCTATAAATTAGATTGTAATGAATAATTGAGCATATGATTTGCATAACTGTTGGCTTGTTTTGGAGCTTGGTGCATCAATTAGAGTCTTCAGAAGGGCGTGGAATGCTGGTTTGGATCTTCGAAGCGAGGTGAGTATCCTTTCTAATCTTGTGAGGGGAAATTTACCCCATAGGTGAGTTAAATTGGTTATGTGCTCCTATTTGTGGGGCCTACGTACGCACGAGGTGACGAGAGTCCGTACGTAGCTACTATTATGCTATTGTTCGGGTAGTCTAGGACCCAAAAGGCATGTTATACTTAAATTACTGTGAACCCATGGATAATTTGAATTTTTTAAATCACCTTGAATTGGTAAAGGAATTTAAAAAGAGGTTTAATATTAAATTCTCCCCGAAATGTTAAAAAGGAAAAATTTGTCTATTTGGTTGATTATCCCCGATAAGCTCTTGATTTCCTACTTGAGCATGTATTTTATGTGTGCCTGCGTCGCATGGATGATTCGCGAGCAGGATATGTCTTTATTTATGGAACGGGCTGAACGGCTCGGTGAAAATAGATGCATCTATGGTTCGTGCCGCTCGACCCTCGGCAGTGCACAATTTAATTCCTGTTGGAGCGGGCCGTCGACTCGGCATGAATTGCACATGTTTATCTGTTACTTGAAAATTGTAACTGTGGAATTGGCCCTACGTGGCTTGATATAAACTGATAAGATAATAAAGAACAGACTTTAGAAGCCCTTGACTTATTGTTGAAGGTGTTTACCTATTTTCTGGCTTCACAATCAGAACTTCTATACAAATCCATGATTATTCTCGCACTTATAGAATATTGATAATGGACCTCTAATGAGTGTCGAAGTCGGCCATCTCGTCTCTACCCCTTTGGGATTAGGCGGGATACTCACTGAGTACACGTTGATTACGTACCCATACTACACTTCTGTGTATTTTTGTTGCATAGGTACATGACACTTTAGCGGCCTACTGGCATAGTAGCACGGATAACTCTGGGACTAGGTGAGCTGCAATTTGTGAGGCGACCCGCAGCTAGTGTAGTTCCTCTCAGTACTTTAATTATTTATTCCCTGTCCACTATATTCCGGACAGAGGTCGTACTTTATTTCACTTGTCAGTAGTCGCTCATGCACTTGTGATACCGGGTTCTGGGATGGTCTTTCGAAAGATTTGATTTAATTGTTATTGTTGATTTGAATTGAAGCAAAAACCTCTTATTTATGAAAAATGGAAGGAAATTTCTGGAATCTGTTGTATTTTAAAAGATAATTTTAAATTGGTAATTTAATTGGCGTGCCTGACAGCGGTGTCCAGTGCCATCACGACCCTTAGTGGATTATGGGTCGTGACATACACAGAATGAAGGCAATTGACGTGATTTGGGATTCATGTGAGACACAAAGGTCGGGTAGATGCCGGTTCATGAGCAATGCAACAAATAGAAGTTGTTGGCTCCGAACAGAAAAAAGGTATTTCAGTGATACAGATGACAGAGAAAGTGGTTAATCAATAAACATCTTAGTCTGATGAATTTTTCTCCTAAGATAAGGATAAATGTCTTAGTCAGATGGTTCTTTCTCCTAAGATAGAAATTCTAGTCTGATGAATTTTCTCCTAGGATAAATGTCTTAGTCTGATGAATCTTTCTTCTAAGATGGAAAACCTAGTCTGACGAATTTTCTCCTAGTATAATTTGAAAAACAAGGGAAGGCAAAATTCGGAAAAAAGAAAGGAAGTCTGAATTCGGAAAAAAGAAAGGAAGTCCGAATTCAAAAAAAGGGGAAGGGAGTCAGAATTTGGAAAAAAGAAAGAAAGTCTGGATTCAAAAATATGGACCTAGTCTGATGAATTATCTCCTAGGATCGAAATCTTAGTCTGATGAATCTTTCTCCTAAGATAAGGATCGAAATCTTAGTCTGATGAATCTTTCTCCTAAGATAAGGATCGAAATCTTAGTCTGATGAATCTTTCTCCTAAGGTAATAAAAATCGAAATCCTAGTCTGATGAATTATCTCATAGGATCGAAATATTAGTCTGATGAATTTTTCTCCTAAGATAAGGATCGAAATCTTAGTCTGATGAATCTTTCTCCTAAGATAACAAAAATGGACCTAGTCTGATGAACTATCTCCTAGGATAACAAAAAAGGAAAGGCAACAATTGGAAAGTTTCAGATAAGAAATCTAGAAGTGGGCAGCAATAATTGGAAAGTTTCAGATAAGAAAGCTAGAAGTGGGAAGCAACAATGGGAAAGTTTCAGATAAGAAAGCTAGAAGTGGGAAGCAACAATTGGAAAGTTTATGGATAAGGAAGTAGTCGAAGGTCAGAAGTTTTCAACCAAGCTTAAGGTAGTCAGACGAAGCAGAGCATGGAAAGGAGAGAAGAAAGAAAAATCATCCCCAGCAAGAGTATCATTACCAACCACCACATTTCAAACTGACGAGATTTTTTGTGTGATTGAAACAGGGGCAGAAAATCTCGGTTGTTTCGTTGAAATCCACCATAAGGAAAGGAAAACAGCAAATAGAACAAGGAAAACAATGTCAAGTAACAAAAGAAGATAGTTTAAGTTTTGAAGTCAGGAGCCCGCATGAAGAACAAAGGTGTACTTCTAGAGTTCAAGAAGCCAGGAGCCCGCCTGGAGAATAAAGGTGTACCTTTTAAGTTGTTAAAGTCAGGAGCCCACCCGGAGAGCAGAGGAAGACGACAATGATCAGGATGGAGACATTTAAAGGATCGGTAATCATATACTAGCATGGCGAGAGGGAGAGCATTTCAAGAAGTCGGTGCAAAGCGGCAATAATGGATTCCATCGAGAGAATACAAGACAACAAGGCAACAAGAAACACAAGAGCAAGTTTGAAGGTCTAGATAGGATTTTGCAATTCATAGACTATAGTTAGTCTGGATTATTATTTTCTTTTAGCATGGTGTAATAAGGGGGTCAGCAAGTAATAGCAACAGCAACAAATAGTAAACACAGCTTCATGGTAGTCCCAGCTACCAAAACTTCGTGAACTACATTGACCTGATTCCTTTATAGCCAAGGATATGTAGGAAACCTTTGAAGCAGAGGTTCAGTCAAGTCTTTCAAAAATGCTTCACACGGAGTATTCAAACGGGCAAAAATCGCTCGTATCCGCTCACTTTATCTTTGCACGAAAACTCTTCATGGTTCCGAGCAAAGAGGGGCAGCTGTGAGCACGTGATTTTTGCCCTATGTGAATTACTCCCACAAAATCAAAACAAAATAATTATTTTTCATTGTTTGCAATCTTATGAAATTTTGTGGCATTTTCCCATCAATTGTTTGCATATTTCTTTGTGCATATTTAATTTTATTAATACATCGAAAAATACAAAAAATATATTGCGATTGTATTTAGGGTTTAATTAGACATTTTGGAATTAATTAATAATTAGGTGTTTTACAAAAATAAAAAATACAAAAATAACGTACTTTGCATTTTTAGTATTTAATGTATAAATTGTGTGATTTGGTATTTAATTATTTATGATAATTATTATTTAAAGATAATTAAGCTAATTTAGTATAATAAATTGGTTTAGGGATTAATATGGGATTTAAATAATTTTGAAAAGAAAAATAGTTTGGAAATAAATGGAAAAAGAATTAATAAGAAGAAGAAAATCGAATTTGGGCCAATTTCAATTCAATTCACCAAAGCCCAAACCAAACACCCTTATACCCATCCAAATACCCGCCCAAGTCTGCCCCTACCCGGTCCAATGCCCTATCAACCAAAATGACCTCGTTTGGAAGGCCCAAACAGATCTGGACCGTCAATTCCCATTAATCCAATGGATCACATTAATTCCTTGATTTAATATACCCAAACCCCAACTATTGTTCACCCCTTTTAGAACACCCGCCCCCTATCTCCTAACCTTAGAGATTCAGTGTAACGCCGCCTTACACCGCGGCTGACCGCCCGTCGGAAATCGCCCACGGCGGCGGTCAGTCATCAATGGCCTCCAAATAAATACCAAACCTTCCTCTCCACCTCCCCATCCCAGACCTCAGCTCCATTTTCTTCAAAACACCCTAGAACTCTTCGAATCTTCGTTCAAAATTCCTAACCCTAGCGCCGCCACAGTTTCTCCGATGGCGGCGCCACCCCCAAACCGTCCCCAAAACACACCCTGGGACCACTAGTACCCTCTCTTCCCAAATTCTTACTCAGTTTTCCTCAAATATCCCTCCATCTTCTCGGATTTTAGATCAGAAGATTTGACCCTAAGTCCTAACTCGGCCCAAATCAAAATGAAATTAAAGTTCGAAGCCAAATTTGGTATTACTCGTGTGTTCTTGATAAGAACACACAATTAACATCAAGCTTGGCTGGAAATTTAGAAGAATCAAAAGATTTTTTCAAGTTCTTTTTACTGCACGAGGTGGATTCAAGGTATTTCTTCTATCTGTCCTTAGTTTTGTTCTTTCTCTTTTTCTGTTAAGTAATATCTTTTCTACTCCTCCTCTGTATTTTTTTTTATATTTTTTATTATTTGTTTATAATTGTTGTATGAGTCTTTGTCCAAATTAGGGTATTTAATTCTATTAGCTATTTTAACGTTGGTTAATAAGTTAGTTGGTATAGTTTTTGTCCGTCAAACACTTTCAATAATTGTGATAATCCTGCTTTAGCTAATAAGTTTGGAGTTAGTTTATTCTAGTAAACCAGCTTAACTTTAAAGACAGTTATATAATTAAGTTTTGTTTGAAACCATTCAAATTGGTTTCACTTCTGTTCTATATGGGTCGATTGGTTAGCTTGAATTAGGTTTTGAGAAACCCTAATTAAATTCTAAGTAAATAAACTAAATTAGATTTGAATTGGTTATTTCACCCATTAATTTGGGTAAATTGGACTCCAGGATCTACCTAAACCATTTGAGGTTCAGGGAGGGGTCAGTCCAGGGTTTTGAAAGCCACTGTTCGATTGTCCTTGGTTCAAATTGACCCATGCCTTGATCCAGCAGGGTAATTTGAGGGGTAGTCCACGGATTAATAATTAATAAGGGGCTGCTAATTAATAGATAGGCTATAAAACTTAATTGAGACAAGTGTTAGTGGATTTGGAAAAGTTAAGGGACAATTTTAAGTGAGATTGAATAGTTAGTAGACAACTAATAGTGGAAGACCACTTTCTAGATTTGACTATCCATTAGGGCCTAAAAATCAAGAAAAGAAAAGGGGATTGAAATCTTAGAGAATTGTATAAAAGGAATAGACATTCTGCTACACAAAGGGAGAGATATTGAGGTGAAGAGAGTTTTACACATTCTATGACATTGAATACATTTCGAGTTTAAGGGAGATAGACAGAGGGATACATATAGTGAGATATAGAAGTTTTAGAGGAGAAAAAGGAGAGTTTAAGTATAAAATACAGAAATACATATTGGGTTTTTGACGGTTCCATTAAGTTTCTTCAGTAATCTTTGGTTTGTTCAAGTTCTAAAACAACTTTAGCTCATCTAAGTGTGGAATAGATTGAATTTGATTTTGCTGAAATCAGTTTTTGAAGTTAACTTTAGTACTGTTTTGATTGTGAGCTATTTTGGATTGCCTCATATTATTTTCTGTTTGAACTGGGCTGTCGGTATTGAAATACTGCCATATTGTTGTTGCTGTTCTTGCTACTCACTCATCTCCTGATTTTGATTTTTCGTGTGAATTCCAGGTATATGTTCTGGATCTCCACTGATGGAGATTTCAAAAACTGCAAACGAAATAAAGTTATGCATATTTTCTCATGTCTGGTCCCTGTTTATTTGGGTCATTGTAGTTCGATTATATTTGTTAATTAGCAAAATCTTCACTGTAATGAACTTGGACGGTTGAACTGTATTTCATTTTATTCAGTCATACTAAGCTCTAGTAATAAAATTATTTTTGCATGTTGTGATAGTTTAAATGTAGAAATGAATTAGAATCCATTAGGTTTCAATACTATTATTGCGTAGGAATCTTCAAATGTCTTAAAGTCTTATTATCATGTTTCAAATATTAGTTGAGTTCTACGTGAGTTACTGAGTGTGCTGGTATTGGCTTTGCTCATGTGATTTAATAAGTGTATGCATGATAGCAAGGGAATCCTACTAGTTAATGTTAAGGGCCATTTCGATTTGTTAGCAAAATAGTGATGTAAGGTTTATTTGGAATTGTCTAGTTACTTAATTATTAAATTATGCTAAGAATTCAATGATTGAATGGTTCTCCTTTATTTGCTTTTGAATGGAATCAATAACTAAGGTTTGTCGTTTGTTTGGAGCATTGTGCTTCTAAAGTTAAATAGCCTTGAGAGGCCTGGGACTCGAACTTGAGTCTGACAGTCAATGGCCGTTGCACTGGTTTTCATGGAGTTGGGCTCTTCGTTGGGCCCAAATGAAATGATCCCCTTCCAAATGTGTTTGAGTTCTGATTGGGCCGTCATTTTTTTAAATAATAATTAGTCCTTCTCCGCATAAGCCATTAAATATTTAGGATTTCCATTATGTTTAATTAATTAGCCTCTTAAAGTAATTTGGAGGTGAGCCATAGTAAATAACAAATAGTTTACGGCCCTCCGATGCTTTTAGTTTAAATATCTTTTAAAAATAGAATCGAGGTGTGCCGCACCAAATAAAAACGATAATTGCGTGGCTCTCATTTAATTAAATGTGATTAAATCTTTAGAAATTCGGGTAAACCATCTAACAAATGTCCATGGCTTCCCGCAAAGTTAACAATGCATAGTTGTTTTAGGCGCGTTATTTAATAATTTTACCTTCTTAAACTGGGTGCACATTTATATGACCCAAATTCAAATTCCAACGAAGTTAAAATATGCCAAAAATCACGGGTGCATTTATGTAACCTGGTTCAAGACGTGTTTTAACGATGTTGCAATCTTATTTAAAATAATTAAATAAAAGCGGTCGAAAGTTAAAATAAGCACATAGGTTCAAATATACTAAAATCAGATAATTAAGCCGAATATAGAAGTTGAGCGACCGTGCTAGAACAACGGAACTCGGGAATGCCTAATCCCTTCTCCCGGGTTAACAGAATTCCTTACCCGAATTTCTAGTTCGCAGACTGTAATACAGAGTCAAACCCTTTCCTCGATTCGGGATTCAAACCGGTAACTTGGGACACCATAAATCTTCCAAGTAGCGACTCTGAATCTTTTAATAAAATGAATCCCATTTTGATTGTCCTTTAATTGAAAAACTCCCTTATCATTATACCCTTGCGGGGTGTAGTAGTAGGAAAAAGGAGGTGTGACAGCTCTGGCGACTCTGCTGGGGAAAAAGAACCCAGAACTTTGGTTCAAGATTCAAGAATTCGAGCTTAGTATATTTGTTGTATTTGGCTAGTATATTATCTGATTTTATTACATGTTTGGGACTAATGTACAAATTGATGCTTTTACTGCTTTGATATTATTTGAACCGTACATATAAACTGTTATGAAACCATTCTCTTCTTATCTTCGGGGATGTGCTCGCTGGTCGAGACTCACTATTCTGTTAGTGTCATACCTTTAAAATAGAAAAAGGCTCGGACAAGTTACTAAGCCGGACGATCTTGCGGGTCCCTAGTACGTAGCCCGCTCCTCGACTCAAGCTTTCCGCTCGGGTACACAGTCTAGAACAAATACCCAGGTCTTAAACCTAGAATAACTCAGCCTCATGCCGGATCCCTAGTAGGAACGTTTGTTTGTATCATGTGCATTTGACTTTGGAGGCTCAACACAGGGGTTGGGTCTATCTAGGACAGGTGAACTTGAAATGAAAAAGATCATCCTGATGCATCTTACTTGCTACTTGTGCATTTAGTTGCTTCGAACTTGCATGCTGACCGATTTTCGAATATTTGAAAAAACAAAGACAGCGATATGAGGGTTAAAGAGAGATAATTACCTGTTTTAAAAAAAAACAAAGTCCAAATAGTGCTGAAACTCTGCCGGATTTTTTTTAGAAAAATGAAAAAAAATGAAAAATGTTTTTATTTTTAAAATAATTTATTTTATTTGCCACTGAAAAAAAAAGAAAAAGAAAGGAGTCTTGTTTTCAAAAAAAGTTTATTTTGCTAAATGAAAAGAAAAAGTCTTGTTTTCAAAAAATAGTTTGCTTTATTTACCGATGAAACGAAAAAAGAGAAAAAGAAAAAAAAATTCAAAAATAGTTTGTTTTATTTGCCCGAACTACGTAAGTTTGATTCTCACCGGATGTGGGATACGTAGGCAACCCATATCGAGTTCAATTATTCTGAAAAAAAAATTTATAAGGTAAATAAATGTTGTTATTTTGCCATAAGTGAAGGTAATGTCATTCTTGTCCAAAATAGCCAAATGTCCCCAAGAGGACGTCGGAAGGCCGTTTTTGCAAGAACAACCGCCTTTGATTATTTTTCAAAATTTTTGGCCGGTTAGCAAATACAGCCTTTAAATCTTCTTCGAAGTAATGAAAGGTCGTATGGACAAGACCGGATATTTTTATGAAATTTGAGAAAATAGTGATGAATTGTTTATATATAAAAAAAATCTATATTTGTTAGTCAGAGTCTGTTAGTCTATTTTTAGGCTGTACTGACATTTTGATGTTAGATTCTTTTGGAGTCCGTTGATATTGTAATAAAATGTGTCGTAATAAACACATTTTTCTTTTATGGAAAATTTGAAAAGAAAAATCCAATTTTTTTTATTAGTCATTTGGCATTTATTATCCAGAACTACGCACGGTCTGATTCATGCAAGGTCATGATACGTAAGCAATCTTCATAAGATTCGACCACAACTATATAAAAAAATGAAAAAAAAGTGAAAAATATTGATAATAATAAGGACTGACTGAGTCCATTCTAACATGTTTTGAATTGTGAAGAAAATTGAGGTGGTCGGTTTGTGGTAAGCGAAAAACACAAGATCCGAGGAAAAATGATAACTGATATCGAACCTATTACAAGGGCTCAAGAGACACAGGGTCAGAGGGTTCAACTAGAGTCTACGGTGGTTGAGGAAAATAGAATACCGAAACAGAAAATGACAAAAATATGTCAAGCATGGGCCAATGGTCAAGGAGAGCCCCGTCATGAGTCACAATTCGCTACACAGCAAGAGCACCGCTCGTACTCGTTTGATCTTCCTGCAAACATTGAGAATCCTTATCTAAAGATGATACAGGAAGAAATAACCCAAAGAGTGAAAAAATTAGAACAATGGTTGAAAAACATGCAAGGGTTGGCAGGTCAAAAGAGTGTTGCCTTCAGAGATCTATGTATGTTCCCTGATGTCCACTTGCCACCTGGTTTCAAGATTCCCAAATTTGAAAAGTACGATGGACATAGAGGCCCCATAGACCACCTAAAAAGGTATTGCAATCAACTAAGAGGTGTGTGAAGAAATGAAGAATTACTAATAGCTTATTTTGGGGAAAGCCTCACGGGAGTAGCATCTGAATGGTTTTTGGATCAAGACACATCTCGCTGGTACGTCTGGAATGACCTGGCATAGGCATTTGTCAAACAGTTCCAATACAACATTGGTATTTCCCCAGACCGTAATTCCCTTTCAAACCTGAAGAAGAAACCAAGTGAAAGTTTCAGGGAATATGCCATTAAATGGAAAGAGCAAACAACTCGAGCTAAGCCACCCATGGATGACCACGAGTTAATCGCTGTCTTCCTTCAGGCTCAAGAGTCGGATTACTTTCTAAACATGATGTCCGCAGTTGGTAAATCCTTCTTGGAAGCAATAAAAATAGGAGAACTGGTAGAGGATGGCCTTAAGACAGGAAGAATTATAAGTCAAGCAGCTCTCAAAGCTGCAGCTCAGGCTGTCCAAATTGAATCTGGTGACACGAATGAGATGGATGAAGAAATCATGATGACATAAAGGTCGAGAAGAGGTCCCACGAGTACACCTCGTAGGTATGTGCAACCTCATCAGGTTTTCAGTGACTCCCTTAAGCATTACTATCCACCTCAGAACCCACCATACTCTGTTGATCCACCCAGTATGTTGTCCAGCCATCAAATCACCCAAGCAAGCGAGCACGAGCATCACAAAATCTTCACGAGCCTTCGCAAAATTTTCAAGTACCTTATAACCCACATCCAAGCCAGGATTATAAAAGGGAACAAAAGTTGAAAGATAATTTTATACCAATAGGAGAGTCCTATGAAAGCTTATTTGAGAAGTTAAAATAACATGACATGATTGCACACATTCCTCCAAATCATGTGGACCCACGTGCAATAAGCTTTGACCCATCTAAAAGGTGTGAATACCATTCCAATGCTCAGGGGCACAATGTGGAAAGTTGTCGGGATTCGAAAAGAGAAATAGAAAGGATGATCCAGGAAAATTTGATTCAAGACAGTGACTCGCAGAATATCACGCTAAATACTTTACATGCACATGATGATGCACACTTTGTGGGGATGATGCCCGGTAACATGGGGTATGAGAATCCTCTTGGGAACTTGCCGATTGAAATTGGAAGAAAGCTATGGTAATTCTAATGAGAAAATTTGTGGCTAAATGTCATGAAAAGTCATTCCCTCCTCACTTAGGAAGGAATATCTAGCTTGTTTTGACATTGCCCAGACCGTAATTCCCTTTCAAACCTGAAAAAGAAACCAAGTGAAAGTTTCAGGGAATATGCCATTATATGGAAAGAGCAAACAGCTCAAGCTAAGCCACCCATGGATGACCACGAGTTAATCGCTGTCTTCCTTCAGGCTCAAGAGTCGGATTACTTTCTAAACATGATGTCCGCAGTTGGTAAATCCTTCTTGGAAGCAATCAAAATGGGAGAAATGGTAGAGGATGGCCTTAAGACAGGAAGAATTATAAGTCAAGCAGCTCTCAAAGCTGCAGCTCAGGTTATCCAAATTGAATCTGGTGACACGAATGAGATGGATGAAGAATCATGATGACATAAAGGTCGAGAAGAGGTCCCACGAGAACACCTCGAAGGTATGTGCAACCTCATTAGGTTTTCAGTGACTCCCTTAAGCATTACTATCCACCTCAGAACCCACCTTACTCTATTGATCCACCCCAGTATGTTGTCCAGCCATCAAATCACCCAAGAAAGCGAGCACGATCACCAAAAAATCTTCACCAGCCTTCGCAAAATTTTCAAGTACCTTATAACCCACATCCAAGCCATGATTATAAAAGGGAACAAAAGTTAAAAGATAATTTTACACCAATAGGAGAGTCCTATGCAAGCTTATTTGAGAAGTTAAAACAACATGACATGATTGCACACATTCCTCCAAATCATGTGGACCCACGTGCAAGAATCTTTGACCCATATAAAAGGTGTGAATACCATTCCAATGCTCAGGGGCACAATGTGGAAAGTTGTCGGGATTTGAAAAGAGAAATAGAAAGGATGATCCAGGAAAATTTGATTCAAGACAGTGGCTCGCAGAATATCATGCTGAATCCTTTACATGCACATGATGATGCACACTTTGTGGGGATGATGCCCGGTGACATGGGGTATGAGAATCCTCTCGGGAACTTGCCGATTGAAATTGGAAGAAAGCTATGGTAATTCTAATGAGCAAATTTGTGGCTAAATGTCAGGAAAAGTCATTCCCTCCTCACTTAGGAAGGAATCTCTAGCTTGTTTTGATGTTCTTTCTGTTATCTGGGTTATTTCAGGGTTGTGATCTTTATTTGCTTTATTGAGTCAAACCTTTCTATCTTTCTATTCTGTTTGTATGAGTCATGTCTGTCTGTTTTGTTGCTATTTTCATTATCCGGATTATTTTTGGTTTGTAACTCGGATCTTAGGATGCTTGTTTAGTTGTCAAACCCTTCCATCCTTAGTGAATAAAATACAGTTTATCTTTTCGTGTCATTCTATTCCTAGTTCTTTTCTTTTTTTTTGCTATTTTTAATGACATGACATGCACGCATAGTTCTAGGCCTAATCTTAAAGGTTCAATCATGAAGCAATTGGGAAGATGATTGGGGCACTTAAGGGTAACAAGAATAGATTGAGATCATTTGAAGCCCGAACTATGTGAAACCGGGGCTGATAGAACATAAAGAAACCTTATGTTTCATGCGGCATCAATTTGAAATTAAAAACAAGTTTGCCCAAATTGGCAAGGGTCGTTCGTGATAATGAGAATGGGAGTGTTGTCCAATAGCGCTGTAAAATTAACGAATGGAAAAGGCAAATGTATAGATATGGCTATCAAGTCTGGCCCAATCAGAAGATGTTGCGAGTGTCTGTTTACTTGTGTTGTTTGTACTTGGCGTGTTTTAAAGATTGGAATAATGAAAGCATTTTGTTATGCTATCTAAACACTTTATCCTTCGTTACCCCTTTTGAGCCTTGTTTGCTTTCTTTCATACCCCTCTTTCGGAATCAGTAGCAAAGATTAGAAACACAAGAATGAAAGATAAGGATGAGAAAAGAAAAAGAAAAAGAAAAACAACAAAAACAACAAAACAACAAAAGAAAAAAAAAGAAAGAAAAGAAAGGGATAAAAAAACGAGGGGAAAAATAATAATAACAAGGAATTGGTGTGAACTACGTTAGACCTGATTCCTCTTAAGGATACATAGGCAGCTTCACGACTCGGTCATAGTGGAACAAAAATCAAAAGATCCCCAAGCAAGAAACTGGGGCAGAAGTTGTGGTTGTTGTAAAGAATTTCAGTTCCGAAGGTTGTAATTTTGAACAAATTTAAATGATTTTTGAGATTTTAATACCCTTTATTTCTAACCCTATCCAAAAGCCCATGTTATAGTCCAAAGAAAGACCTTCTGATCAGTCTTCAAGAGATGCCAAGTCGAGTAAGTAAAGGTGTTTCATACCAAGGGAAACACTCCGGTCCAAACAAGAAAAATAAAGATGAGAGAGTCTTATTGATGAAGACCCTCACGGGCACCGTAAGACGACGAAAGCTGAAAAGAATAGAAGAAAAAATGAGAGAGTCTCATTGGTGAAAACCTTCACGGACACTTTGAGGCGACTGTTAGTTGAGAGGAAGACCAAACTGAGAGAGGCTTGATAGTGAAAACCTTTCAGGCACTACAAGTCGAATAAGGATTGTGAATCAGATTAAATATGCGGAACATGGAAGTCCCGTTTCACTGAACGACAAGAGCTGAACATCATAATTGCTTAACAGAGTAGGCCGCAAGTGTATGTCACGGTCGTTAGAGTTAGTATCCACATCCGATAGGTTTCTACGTTGTAGTTTTCTTGTTAGGAATCATCTTTTTCCTTTGTCCTTTATTCTACTCCTTTTTCTTGTTCACTTCTTCTTCCTGAGTCGTCCGGTCAGAACAAGTGAGAAATAATTTCAAAATTTGCCATCAGCTTTCCAATTACACAAGATGGGATCTCGCTAGTACACCAAAATGACATAAGTCAGGAAAGAACAACTAGCATACAGAGCTGGTAATAATCAACACGCCTTGGGACCCCGCAAAATACAAGGGTTTGGTACATATCAGTTCATGGAGAATGAGACAGATGGAGGGTGTTGGGTGAATGGATCAAAGGTATATTCTGTGATGAGATTGACAAAAGGCTGGACCAGTGACAACCAAGACATTCCAAACAGAAGTCAAAGGTTATAGTCCTCAAGGCCAAGGCCAATGGTTTAAATCAGGAAAGAGCAACATGCATGCTGAAGTTGGTAACACGCAATATGCTTGGGGATTAGATGAAACACAAGGGTTGGGTAAATGTCGGTCCAGGAGCAATACAACAGGTATTGGATTCAAACAAAGAGATGTATTTTCTGGTTTAAGGTTTATAAAGGAAGTGCTTAGTCAAGGAAACTAGGAAGGTCTTCGAATGGAAATCAGTTGCCATGTCAAGTAAAGGAGCAACAGACCTCAAGGCTAAGGCTAGTGGATAAGTCAAGAAAGAACAACATATACACGGAATGAAGGCAATTGACGTGATTTGGGATTCATGTGAGACACAAAGGTCGGGTAGATGCCGGTTCATGAGCAATGCAACAAATAGAAGATGTTGGCTCCGAACAGAGAGAAGGTATTTCAGTGATACAGATGACAGAGAAAGTGGTTAAATAATAAACATCTTAGTCTAATGAATTTTTCTCCTAAGATAAGGATAAATGTCTTAGTCAGATGGATCTTTCTCCTAAGATAGAAAACCTAGTCTGATGAATTTTCTCCTAGGATAAATGTCTTAGTCTAATGAATCTTTCTTCTAAGATGGAAAACCTAGTCTGACGAATTTTCTCCTAGGATAATTTGAAAAACAAGGGAAGGCAAAATTCGGAAAAAAGAAAGGAAGTCCGAATTCAAAAAAAGGGGAAAGGAGTCTGAATTTGGAAAAAAGAAAGAAAGTCTGGATTCGAAAATATGGACCTAGTCTGATGAATTATCTCCTAGGATCAAAATCTTAGTCTGATGAATTTTTCTCCTAAGATAAGGATAAAAATCTTAGCCGGATGAATCTTTCTCCTAAAATAACAAAAATGGACCTAGTATGATAAATTATCTCCTAGGATCAAAATCTTAGTGTGATGAATCTCTCTACTAAGATAAGGAGAAAAATCTTAGTCTGATGAATTTTTCTCCTAAGATAAGGATAAAATCTTAGTCTGATGAATCTTTCTCCTAAGATAAGGATAAAAATCTTAGTCTGATGAATCTTTCTCATAAGATAACAAAAATGGACCTAGTTTGATGAATTATCTCCTAGGATCGAAATCTTAGTCTGATGAATCTTTCTCCTAAGATAAGGATCGAAATCTTAGTCTGATGAATCTTTCTCCTAAGGTAATAAAAATCGAAATCCTAGTCTGATGAATTATCTCATAGGATCGAAATCTTAGTCTGATGAATTTTTCTCCTAAGACAAGGATCGAAATCTTAGTCTGATGAATCTTTCTCCTAAGGTAACAAAAATGGACCTAGTCTGATGAACTATCTCCTAGGATAACAAAAAAGGGAAGGCAACAATTGGAAAGTTTCAGATAAGAAATCTAGAAGTGGGCAGGGAAAGTTTTAGATAAGAAAGCTAGAAGTGGGAAGCAACAATGGGAAAGTTTCAGATAAGAAAGCTAGAAGTGGGAAGCAACAATTGGAAAGTTTATGGATAAGGAAGTAGTCGAAGGTCAGAAGTTTTCAACCAAGCTTAAGGCAGTCAGACGAAGCAGAGCATGGAAAGGAGAGAAGAAAGAAAAATCATCCCCAGCAAGAGTATCATTACCAACCACCACATTTCAAACTGACGAGATTTTTTGTGTGATTGAAACAGGGGCAGAAAATCTCGGTTGTTTCGTTGAAATCCACCATAAGGAAAGGAAAACACCAAATAGAACAAGGAAAACAATGTCAAGTAACAAAAGAAGATAGTTTAAGTTTTGAAGTCAGGAGCCCGCCTGAAGAACAGAGGTGTACTTCTAGAGTTCAAGAAGCCAGGAGCCCGCCTAGAGAATAAAGGTGTACCTTTTAAGTTGTTAAAGTCAGGAGCCCACCTGGAGAGTAGAGGAAGACGACAATGATCAGGATGGAGACATTTAAAGGATCGGTAATCATATACTAGCATGGCGAGAGGGAGAGCATTTCAAGAAGTCGGTGCAAAGCGGCAATAATGGATTCCATCGAGAGAATACAAGACAACAAGGCAACAAGAAACACAAGAGCAAGTTTGAAGGTCTAGATAGGATTTTGCAATTCATAGACTATAGTTAGTCTAGATTATTGTTTTCTTTTAGCATGGTGTAATAACGGGGTCAGCAAGTAATAAAAACAACAACAAATAGTAAACACAGCTTCATGGTAGTCCCAGCTACCAAAACTTCCTGAACTACATTGACCTGATTCCTTTATAGCCAAGGATATGTAGGAAACCTTTGAAGAAGAGGTTCGGTCAAGTCTTTCAAAAATGCTTCACACGGAGTATTCAAACGGGCAAAAATCGCTCGTATCCGCTCATTTTATCTTTGCACGAAAACTCTTCATGGTTCCGAGCAAAGAGGGGCAGCTGTGAGCACGTGATTTTTGCCCTATGTGAATTACTCCCACAAAATCAAAACAAAATAATTATTTTTCATTGTTTGCAATCTTATGAAATTTTGTGGCATTTTCCCATCAATTGTTTGCATATTTCTTTGTGCATATTTAATTTTATTAATACATTGAAAAATACAAAAAATATATTGCGATTGTATTTAGGGTTTTATTAGATATTTTGGAATTAATTAATAATTAGGTGTTTTACAAAAATGAAAAATACAAAAATAACATACTTTGCATTTTTAGTGTTTAATGTATAAATGGTGTGATTTGGTATTTAATTATTTGTGATAATTATTATTTAAAGATAATTAAGTTAATTTAGTATAATAATTTGGTGTAGGGATTAATTTGGGATTTAAATAATTTTGAAAAGAAAAATAGTTTGGAAATAAATGGAAAAAGAATTAATAAGAAGAAGGAAATCGAAATTGGGCCAATTCCAATTCAATTCACCAAAGCCCAAACCAAACACCCTTATACCCATCCAAATACCCGCCCAAGTCAGCCCCTACCCGCTCCATAACCCGGTCCAATGCCCTATGAACCAAAATGACCTCATTTGAAAGGTCCAAACAGATCTGGACCGTCAATTACCTTTGATCCAACAGATCACATTAATTCCCAGATTTAATATACCCAAACCCCAACTATTGTTCACCCCTTTCAGAACACCCCCCGCCCCATCTCCTAACCTTAGAGATCCAGTGTAACGCTGCCTTACACCGCAGCTGACCGCCCGCCGGAAATCGCCCACGGTGACGGTCAGTCATCAATGGCCTCCAAATTAACACCAAACCTTCCTCTCCACCTCCCCATCCCAGACCTCAGCTCCATTTCCTTCAAAACACCCTAGAACCTTCGAATCTTCGTTCAAAATTCCAAACCCTAGCACCGCCACAGTTTCCCGGGTGGCGGCGCCGCCCCCAAACTGTCCCAAAAACACACCCTCGGACCACTAGTACCCTCTCTTCCCAAATTCTTACTCAGTTTTCCGCAAATATCCCTCCATCTTCTTGGATTTTAGATCAGAAGATTTGACCCTAAGTCCTAACTCGGCCCAAATAAAAAGGAAATTAAAGTTCCAAGCCAAATTTGGTATTACTTGTGTGTTCTTGATAAGAACACACGATTAATATCAAGCTTGGCTGGAAATTTAGAAGAATCAAAAGATTTCTTCAAGTTTTTTCTACTGCACGAGGTGGATTCAAGGTATTTCTTATATTTGTTCTTAGTTTTGTTCTTTTCTCTTTTTCTGTTAAGTAATATCTTTTCTACTCCTCCTCTGTATTTTTTTTATATTTTTTATTATTTGTTCAGAATTTATGTGTGTGTCTTTGTCCAAATTAGGGTATTTAATTCTATTAGCTATTTTAACGTTGGTTAATAAGTTAGTTGGTATAGTTTTTGTTCGTCAAACTCTTTCAATAATTGTGATAATCCTGCTTTAGCTAATAATTGATCCATTTTTTCATTACCCGTTTTCGACCCGATTCACATTCGACCCGACCAGCCCGTTTACCACTCCTACTCATGAGGATGACCTGTGAGTCAAGCCTGACTTCCACATCCGCCTCCCCCGCCACACCGCTGAACTTACATTCCACATATTTTGTCTAAGTCTTACTCAACTTAAACCTTTAGACTCCAAGGCCTGCCTACATACCTCCGATCTTCCATTAATGCCGCCTCGCATCTCATCAATCAGAACTATATTATCAGCGAACAACATACACCATGACACCTCTACATAGCACAACATAGGCAGATTGCCGAAGTTGTTAGGGATTTTATATTTTCTGTAAAGTACAATGCTTTATTTTGCTAATAAGCATGGCTTATTTTCTAGGAAATTTACTAATGTAACAAATTAATTGAATTGGGCTCAATTATAGTCAGATGATGGTAAAAGATCAAGCACAATGGTCCTTTATTTTAAAAAAATTAATAGAGGCGTCCAGATCAGTTTGAATGAACTTCAATTGTTCTATCGAATACCTGTTACCTTTTACCGGTACATATATCGACTAACTCTATCTACCAAGACTTACCCTTTTGAAAAGAGGTCTCCTAGCGTTTTTTAAAATATCTACTAGAATTTTAACCTTGGCTTTCCGTCCGTGATTTTCCCTCAACTTATTGACCGATAAACTATACCCTTAGAGTTCAGATCAAGCACAACATATGCAGATTGCTGAAGTTGTTAGAAATTTTCTATTCATATACTACTTACTTAATACAATGTGCTTTTTACTTGAAGTGTTGTGGTTCTTGAATACCATGTGAGGGAAAATGATTGAAAAAGTAAAGTTAATTTCATCAAACAACCTTTGGAGACAATATGTCAATTCAATTTAAAATTATACTTTGTTCTTTAAAACTTGTATAGATTTCTTCAAAAAAAAAAAAATATATATATATATATATATATATATATATATATATATATTAATGAGTTGACCATCTTAACCTTCTATGCCCTGTTAGGGCCGATACATTCAGGAGTCGTTTGGTTATTGGGATAAGGATACTAATTTCAATACTAAATTCAGATCCACCGTTTGGTTATTAATACATCGAAAAATACAAAAAATATATTGCGATTGCAGTTAGGGTTTAATTAGATATTTTGGAATTAATTAATAATTAGGTGTTTTACAAAAATGAAAAATATAAAAATAACGTACTTTGCATTTTTAGTATTTAATGTATAAATTGTGTGATTTGGTATTTAATTATTTGTAATAATTATTATTTAGAGATAATTAAGTTAATTTAGTAGAATAATTTGGTTTAGAGATTAATTTGGGATTTAAATAATTTTGAAAAGAAAAATAGTTTGAAAATAAATGGAAAAAGAATTAATAAGAAGAGGAAAATCGGATTTGGGTCAATTCCAATTCAATTCATCAAAGCCCAAACCAAACACCCTTATACCCATCCAAATACCCGCCCAAGTCAGCCCCTACCTGCTCCATAACCCGGTCGAATGCCCTATTAACCAAAATGACCTCATTTGGAAGGTCCAAACAGATCTGGATCGTCAATTACCTTTGATCCAACAGATCACATTAATTCCCTGATTTAATATACCCAAACCCCAACTATTGTTCACCCCTTTCAGAACAACCCCCCCCATCTCCTAACCTTAGAGATCCAGTGTAACGCAGCCTTAGACCGCGGCTGACCGCCCACCGGAAATTGCCCACGGCGACGGTCAGTCATCAATGGCCTCCAAATTAACACCAAACCTTCCTCTCCACCTCCCTATCCCAGACCTCAGCTCCATTTCCTTCAAAACACCCTAGAACTCTTCGAATCTTCGTTCAAAATTCCACTCCCTAGCGCCGCCACAGTTTCCCCGGTGGCGGCGCCGCCCCCAAACCGTCCCAGAAACACACCCTGGGACCACTAGTACCCTCTCTTCCCAAATTCTTACTCAGTTTTCCTCAAATATCCCTCCATCTTCTCGAATTTTAGATCAGAAGATTTGACCCTAAGTCCTAACTCGGCCCAAATCAAAAGGTAATTAAAGTTCCAAGCCAAATTTGGTATTACTTGTGTGTTCTTGATAAGAACACACTATTAATATCAAGCTTGGCTGGAAATTTAGAAGAATCAAAAGATTTCTTCAAGTTTTTTTTTTACTGCACAAGGTGGATTCAAGGTATTTCTTATATTTGTTCTTAGTTTTGTTCTTTTCTTTTTTTCTGTTAAGTAATATCTTTTCTACTCCTCCTCTGTATTTTTTTTTTAATATTTTTTATTATTTGTTCAGAATTGATGTATGAGTCTTTGTCCAAATTAGGGTATTTAATTCTATTAGCTATTTTAACGTTGGTTAATAATTTAGTTGGTATAGTTTTTGTCCGTCAAACTCTTTCAATAATTGTCATAATCCTGCTTTAGCTAATAAGTTTGGAGTTAGTTTGAATTTCGTTTATTCTAGTTCACTAGCTTAACTTTAAAGACAGTTATATAATTAAGTTTTATTTGAAACCATTCAAATTGGTTTTCTCTTCTGTTCTATTATGGGTCGATTCGTTAGCTTGAATTAGGTTTTGAGAATCCCTGAATAAATTCTAAGTAAATAAACCAAATTGGATTTGAATTGGTTATTTCACTCATTAATTTGGGTCGATTGGACTCCAGGATCTACCTGAATCATTTGAGGTTCAGGGAAGGGTCAGTACAGGGTTTTGAAAGCCACTGTTCGATTGCCCTTGGCTCAAATTGATCCATTTCTTGATTCGACATGGTAATTTGAGGGGTAGTCCAGGGCTTAATAATTAATAAGGGGCTGTTAATTAATAGATAGGCTATAAAACTTAATTGAGACAAGTGTTAGTGGATTTGAAAAAGTTAAGGGACAATTTTAAGTGGGATTGAATAGTTAATAGACAACTAATAGTGGAAGACCACTTTCTAGTTTTGACTATCCATTAGGGCCTAAAAATCCCGAAAAGAGAAGGGGATTGAAAACTTAGAGAATGGTATAAAAGGAATAGACATTCTGCTACACAGAGGGAGAGACATTGAGGTGAAGAGAGTTTTACACATTCTATGACATTGAATACATTTCAAGTTTAAGGGAGATAGACAGAGGGATACATATAGAGAGATATAGAAGTTTCAGAGGAGAAAAAGGAGAGTTTAAGTATAAAATACAGAAATACATATTGGGTTTTTGACGGTTCCATTAAGTTTCTTCAGTAATCTTTAGTTTGGTCAAGTTCTGAAACAACTTTGGCTCATCTAAGTGTGGAATAGATTGAATTTGGTTTTGCTGAAATCAGTTTTTGAAGTTAACTTTAGTACTGTTTTAATTGTGCGTGGCTGTCGGTATTGAAATACTGCCATATTGTTGTTGCAGTTCTTGCTACTCACTCATCTCCTAATTTTGATTTTTTCGTGTGAATTCCAGGTACATGTTCTGGATCTCCCATGATGTAGATTTCAAAAACTGGAAATGATATAAAGTTATGCATGTTTTCTCATGTCTGGTCCCTATTTATTGGGGTCATTGTAGTTCGATTATATTTGTTAATTAGCAAAATCTTCACTATAATGAACTTGGACGGTTGAACTGTATTTCATTTTATTCAATCATTCTAAGCTCTAGTAATAAAATTAGTTTTGTATGCTGTGATAGTTTAAATGTAGAAATGAATTAGAATCCATTAGGTTTCATTACTGTTATTGGGTAGGAATCTTCAAATGTCTTAAAGTCTTATTATCATGTTTCAAATATTTGTTGAGTTCTACGTGAGTTACTGAGTGTGCTGGTATTGGCTTTGCTCCTGTGATTTAATAAGTGTATGCATGATAGCAAGGGAATCCTACTAGTTAATGTTAAGGGCCATTTCGATTTGTTAGCAAAATAGTGATGTAAGATTTATTTGGAATTGTCTGGTTAGTTAATTATTAAATTATGCTAAGAATTCAATGATTGAATGGTTCTCCTTTATTTGCTTTTGAATGGAATCAATAAATAAGGTTTGTCGTTTGTTTGGAGCGTTGTGCTTCTAAAGCTTAATAGCCTTGAGAGGCTTGGGACTCGAACTCGAGTCTGACAGTCAATGACCGTTGCACTGGTTTTCAAGGAGTTGGGCTCTTCGTTGGGCCCAAATGAAATGATCCCCTTCCAAATGAATTTGAGTTCTGATAGGGCCGTTGTTTTTTTAAATAATAATTAGTCCTTCTCCGCATAAGCCATTAAATATTCAGGATTTCCATTGTGTTTAATTAATTAGTCTCTTAAAGTAATTTGGAGGTGAGCCATAGTAAATAACAAATGTTTACGGCCCTCCGATGCTTTTAGTTTAAATATCTTTTAAAAATAGAATCGAGGTGCGACGCGCCAAATAAAAATGACAATTGCGTGGCTCTCATTTAATTAAATGTGATTAAATCTTTAGAAATTCGGGTAAGCCATTTTGCAAATGTCCATGGCTTCCCGCAAAGTTAACAATGCGTAGTTGCTTTAGGCACGTTATTTAATAATTTTACCTTCTTTAACTCGGGTGCACATTTATGTGACCCAAATCCAAATTCCAACGAAGTTAAAATATGCCAAAAATTACGGGTGCATTTATGTAATGTGGTTCGAGACATATAACGACGTTGCAATCTTCTTTAAAATAATAAATAAAAGCGGTCAAAAGTTAAAATAGGCACATAGGTTCAAATGTACTAAAATCAGATAATTAAGCCGAATATAGCAGTTGAGCGACCGTGCTAGAACTACGGAACTCGGGAATGCCTAGCCCCTTCTCCCGGGTTAACAGAATTCCTTACCCGAATTTCTGGTTCGCGGACTGTAATACAGAGTCAAACCCTTTCCTCGATTCGGGATTCAAACCGGTGACTTGGGACACCATAAATCTTCCAAGTGATGACTCTGAATCTTTTAATAAAATCAATCCCGTTTCAATTGTCCTTTAATTGGAAAAACTCCCTTATCATTATATCCTTCCGGGGTGTAGTAGTAGGAAAAACGAGGTGTGACATTAACTAAAACACAATCAACCACAAAGCAAATAGATAAGAAAAATCAACACAAGAATTTAACGAGGTTCGGCTAAGCCTAATCCTCGGGGCAAAAGCAGATGAAGTTTTTCACTGTGAATGAGAAGAAAAGCACAATACAATTTGTAGAATCCCTAGCTACAACCCTTATATATAGATCCCAAAAGGCCCCAAACATATAAGAGAAATGTTTCCCAATTTGACAAGGACTATAGGTCTTCCTTTCCCAAATCTATAAGGACAATGAGTTTTCCTAAACCTATAGGGACTATGGTTTCCTAAATATACAAGGAAATTATTCAAGCCAAAAATAATACGCTGTTTAAGAAAAAAGAAGAAGATTTTTGCAACTTGTGGTCTTAAAAGCTTAAAGGGTAAAAGCTTTGTGCGGCCATGACATTTGTGTGGTTATAAAAGCTTCCCATTAAGGGTAAAATGGGCAAAATAAAGAGTTTAAAGTTGAATTATTTTCAAATTTAAAAATGTGATATTTATTTTGAATAAGACTAAAAAGGAAAGTAACTCATTTAATTTGAAACGGAGGGAGTACTCCCTTTGTTCCATTTTATGTGATACTATTTTTTATTTTAGTATGGTAAATAAATAATGGCATATTTATATATTTGAAAACAATTTAACTTTAAAGTTTAAACTTATTATTACCCTTTATGATATACTTTTATAGCCGCACAAATGTCATACATAGCTAATACCATAAGTTTCAAAAGTTTGTATTCTTCTTAAATTCCGTTCAAACAAACAGTGCCATATGAACTGAATCCCAGGAAATATATAAGAAGTGGAATTGGCAGTAGGCAAGCAGGGTGGATATTGATTTATAAAATGAACCTTAATTGTTCCATTGAATACGTGTTATCTTTGACCAGCACATACGCGACTAATTCTATGTACCAAGACTCAAACTGCTGAGAAGAGATCACCTAGCAACAACAACAACAATACATACCCAGTAAAATCTCACTGGTGGGGTCTGTGGAGAGTAGAGTATACGCAGACCTTATCCATACACCAAAAATGGATAGACAAGTTATTTCCGAGAGACTCTCGGCTTAACAGAAGAGACAACAATATCATAAAAGAAACAAGAGAAAAGGAATGTAACAACAAAAGATGCCAGAAAGAAAATAACAACACGAATAAGTGAAAGGACAATAACACAAAACTATGCAGAACAACAATGTGGACACAACATAGACCGCTAACAACCCTAAATAAAAATCTATCAGACTACCCGGTACAAAGAGGAAAGAACTCTTGACTACCCTTTAGTCTACCATCTTAATGCTCGACCTCCACATGTTCCTATCAAGAGCCATGTCCCCAGAAATCTGAAGTCGCACCATGTCCCGCCTGATCACCTCGTCCCAATACTTCTTAGGTCGCCCTCTGCCTCTTCTCGTACCTGCCAAAGTCAACCGCTCACACCTTCTAACCGGTACATCTAGGCTTCTCCTCCGCACGTGTCCGAACCATCTAAGTCGCGCTTCTCGCATCTTGTCATCCACGGGAGCCACACCCACCCTCTCCCGAATATCTTCATTCATGAATCTTATCCAACCTAGTGTGCCACACATCTATTTCAACATCCTCATTTCTGATACTTTCATCTTCTGGATATGTGAATTCTTGATTGGCCAACAATCAGCTTCATACAATATGGTCGGTCTAACCACCGCTCTATATAACTTACCTTTATATTTCGGTGGCACATTCTTGTCATACAAAAATCCAGACGCTAACCTCCATTTCATCCACTCCACCCCAATATGTTGCATAATATCACCGTCGATCTCCCTATCTCCCTGGATAATTGTCCCTAAGTACATAAAACTTTCTCTCATGAGTAGGGTGTTAAAATAGTTCAAAAAAAACAGTTAGCCACCCATGTTATCCACTAAAAAATGGGTCGGATAATGAACTTTTTAAAAGCGAGTCAAATATGGATAAGAACCATATTATCCATTTAGAAAATGGATAACCAATGAGTAACCATGGATAACCAATGGGTCTAACTTTTACATTTGTAAAGCCCCAAATTGGGGGTTCCTCAAGTTAGGGAGACTAAGAATTCTCCCAAAAGTAATTTACATACAAGAAGTCATGGATAATATGGGTAACTCATATTATCCGCCTATCTGCCGGTTAACCCGTTTTTAATCCATATTAAATATGGGTCGGGTCGGATAATTGATCTATTTTTTCATTACCCGTTTTCAACCCGATTCACATTCGACCCGACCAGCCCGTTTACCACTCCTACTCATGAGGATGACCTGTGAGTCAAGCCTGACTTCTACATCCGCTTCCCCCGCCACACCGCTGAACTTACATTCAATATATTCTGTCTAAGTCTTACTCAACTTAAAACCTTTAGACTCCAAGGCCTGCCTACATACCTCCAATCTCCTATTAACGCCGTCTCGCATCTCATCAATCAGAACTATATTATCAGCAAACAACATACACCATGACACCTCTACATAGCACAACATAGGCAGATTGCCGAAGTTGTTAGGGATTTTATATTTTCTGTAAAGTACAATGCTTTATTTTACTAATAAGCATGGCTTATTTTCTAGGAAATTTACTAATGTAACAAAATTAATTGAATTGGGCTCAATTATAGTCACATGATGGTAAAAGATCAAGCACAATGGTCTTTTATTTAAAAAAAATTAATAGAGGCGTCCAGATCAGTTTGAATGCACTTCAATTGTTCTATCGAATACCTGTTACCTTTTACCGGTACATATATCGACTAACTCTATCTACCAAGACTTACCCTTTTGAGAAGAGGTCTCCTAGCGTTTTTTAAAATATCTACTAGAATTTTAACCTTGGCTTTCCGTCCGTGATTTTCCCTCAACTTATTGACCGATAAACTACACCCTTAGAGTTCAGATCAAGCACAACATATGCAGATTGCTGAAGTTGTTAGAAATTTTCTATTCATATACTACTTACTTAATACAATGTGCTTTTTACTTGAAGTATTGTGGTTCTTGAATACCATGTGAGGGGAAATGATTGACAAAGTAAAGTTAATTTCATCAAACAACCTTTGGAGACAATATGTCAATTCAATTTAAAATTATACTTCATTCTTTAAAACTTGTATAGATTTCTTCAAAAAAAATATATATATATATAGAAAATGATGAGTTGACCATCTTAACCTTCTATGCCCGGTTAGGGCCGATACTTTCAGGAGTCGTTTGGTTACTGGGATAAGGATACTAATTTCAATACTAAATTCAGATCCGCCGTTTGGTTATTAGTGTCAGAAGCGGACCCAGGATTTTAATACGACAGAGGCACCAATACTAGTGCCCCCTAAAGGCTTTTAGTGTTCAGGGAGCCAAGTGATTTAAATTAACCATTTTCAAAGTATGCAATACATGATTTCTGCCGAAGTTTACGGGGTCTGATGACCCCTCAAAAATACTCATAGATCCGCCTCTGATTGGTGTTAGCTAATATCGGTATAAGCGAATATCATTATAAATTTTATGCCAAAATCTTGGTATTACCTAACAGATATAGAAGGTGGGATTATAATTTCACAGAACAACTGAATTTGTGTGGCCAAATAGAATGTGAATACTTTTGGAACTTATTCTACAGTTATTATTGAAACCACTAATATATAGACTTTTTATACATTGTTCCAATTACTAAAAATAGAAAATAAATACTAGAAACCAATTGTAGTGTCTAGCACAACTGCAATTGGACTTCTTACAGAATGCTTGTTACTTGTCCATTTCAAGAATCCTTGAACAACACCACTGTTTGAGCTATTAGCTCTGATTGAAAAAGTCACTTGATATTTCAACTTCTGGTTCAACTTCGAGAATTTTAGAGTAGAAGGCTTAGCAATCACAGAAACGCCTGGTGGTGAAACTATTTCCACATTGTAAGATGATTTAGTGTCACCAACGTTAGTTACTGTTCTCGTATATGTCTGAGAACTTGCCCCGAGTGTGATGGAGAATGAAGGATAATTTAGTTGCGCTTCAGGAATTCGTTTCACTTGCTTACAATCCACCTTGCGTTGTAGAATATTTCCCACGTGTCGATTTGTGTAATTTAAACCACACAAGTAAGGCAAGTAGTCCTTAAATCGTGTATCGTAAACTAGCCCTGGATCAATAGCTCTTGATGGATTGACATGTCCTGCACCAATGGCAAAGATGTTAGCTGGAAGTAGCCTTTCATCTAAGATGGGATCGTTGGCGCGGTTTACTGTATTAGCCGTTGTCATGATTGCTGATTTAATAACTGCAGGGGACCAAGTGGGATGCGCGCTTTTCAGCAATGCTGCTACTCCACTGAGGTGAGGACAAGACATAGAGGTACCAGATGCAAGAAAGAAGTTCGGTTTTATGGTTGGTTTGTTATCAGGAGAGGGAGGCCAAGCCGCGAGAATGTTAACACCAGGGCCAATAATATCAGGTTTCAAGATTCCAGGACTAGCTAAGCTTGGTCCGCGAGAAGAAAATGCAGCTACCACCGGTGCATCTTTATCTCCGATTATTGTTCCTTGAAATGCAAGTCCTGCAATAGGTTTTGATGTTGTGTTCATATAGTCAAGAATTTCTATTCCATCTTTGTAAGTAATATACAAAGCTGGAAGGACATGAGCATCGGCGAATTTGGTAAAACCATCATCAGGTGAACTATAAATAATCATGCCAACACCACCCGCATCCTTTACTGCTTGTCCTTTTTCAATCTTGCTATAATCACCACCCGCCATGCACAAAACTATTTTTCCTTTAATATCAGGATCATTCAACGTACCTGTTCCGCAATAAGGGCTGTCGAAATCAGTTGCATTCAATGCAGGATCAAACAAAGGGAAAAATGTTGAACTGTGACCCTTTGGATGAAAAGCTGATTCGCCCTCGAATTCTTTTCTGTTTCCAAGTTTAACAGTAGCTTTAAGTTTTCTGTCAATAGTGCTCGCTCCTACTGTCATAATCCAGGGAGCTTCATTTGATAATGTGCTATCATATGGACCATTATTAGAAGCTGAGCAACTTACAAGAATACCTCTTTGTGTTGCACTATACGCGCCAAGCGCAATCGGATCATTATAGAATGCCTGACTACCTCCCGCTAGAGACAGGGACAGGATATCAACACCGTCATCAATAGCCGCGTCCATTGCAGCTAGAATGTCACTATCAGAGCAACCAAAAGTATCGCAAACCTTATAAATAGCAAGGTGAGCGAGTGGAGCAATCCCAACTGCAGTGCCCTTAGCATTACCATTCACATTAGCACCATCCACAAAATGGCCAGCAATAGTACTAGCCGTATGTGTACCATGTCCATTATCATCAAGTGGCGATTCACTAGCTTGTCCAAAAGCCCTCGCGCCAATGAGCTTGTTGTTACATTTTGTAGTGAAGTTTGATTCACATTTGCCCTTCCATTTAGCAGGCGGAGGAGGCATTCCTTTATCGCTAAATGATGGATGGTCAGGGTAAATCCCAGTGTCCAAAACCCCAACGATCACACCTTTCCCAAAATTAGAATCCCTCCACAACCCCATGTTTTTTTGCAATCCAAGAAAACTTGGACTATGTGTTGTGTGTAAAGACAATATCCTCTGCGGCCGTGCAGATATAAAGCCTGGTTTCTTCTCCATTTCCTTCACTTGTTCTGCTGACAATCTTGCTGCAAAACCTTTCATCACGTTGTGATACGAATATATCAACCGCGGTTGATCTTCGTCTATGCCAGTAGTTGCTATGGTTTTTGGCAAGAAAGAACTATACCAGCTTTCCAAATTTGTTCTTGTTGATTGAATGCTATTTCGGCTTTCTGGCGATTCAACTTGAACTATGTATATCTCCGAATCGTTTTGCGTACTAGGCCATGAAAAACAACCAAGTATAGAAAAAATAACCAAAAGGATTTTCAACATTTTCATGGCTAAAAATGGGCTAGGAGAAAGGAACTTTGAACTAATGATGTGATACTTAGGAAAGTAGTGTTTGATATTTTGCATTATTTGTACTACTAATATATATAGTGTTCTGGCCCTGCAATTTTTATTGCTCATTTGGTGCCATATAAGTTTCCTAGATATGATTAGTGTTATCTTGAAATTTTGGTAATTAGCTTTGGAAAACTTTAAATTAACGAGTGATGCTCCTCGATTGCACCAAGGACAACACTTTTGGTTTTTGATCTTAAAGGTTTGTCCATGGGACAAGTGACGGTAAAAAAATCAAGATCATCCATCTTCAAGGTTATGTGGTGTAATCTCCTGAAACCAAGCAGTAGGGTTACATGACTAGAAGGGAATTTAATTAAAATCCTTTCGAAAAACTGTACTGTACAAATAAGCTAAAGACAACTTTTTTATATATAATTTTTTTTTAATTCCTTTGGCATGTAACACTACAAGAAAATAGGCATCTAGCGAGTGAAGATCCGATTGCTAAAAGTCTTAATCCGGCCATTATTAGTCAATAACGATTGAAAAAAATTCGGCTATTGCCGATCTCTAAAAGCTTTCATGTTAAAAGTTCTTTTAACGATCGAATTTCAAGAAATCCTATTATAATAGAATCATTAGCTACGACAAGAAATCTAGCTTTGGTAATAGAATCTTTTGCGACGGCAAAAAATCTAGTCGTTATACATCATTTTAGCGATCAAATTTTTCCTTCGCTAAATTGTCATTCCAGTATTAATCTTTAATTACCAAAAATTGTTCCGTCGTTAAAAGTGCTTTAACCTTCCTTAAATGTCCACTATTAATTTTCCACATCTACTATTAAACAGCCACCAATTGTTTCTACCATTATGGTAGATATTTTTAGCTAAGTATTTCATTTTCGTGTAATTAGTGACCAAGACATGATTTTATCGGTGGACTTTAGAACACATCTACTATTTAATTTCATAGTGATGTTCCTGTGAAATTTATTAGAAGAGAGAATAGCTGGATAGATTTCTTACAATGCAAATGTGCCAACTTTTTAGTATATGTTCACAGCCTGCCAATTTTGACCACGATATCTAAAACTCACTACCCCGACTAATCAACCCCGAGGGTAGCTCAACTGATATTGGCCTTGAGGACAAAGTCCCCAAGGACGCTAGTTCGAGTCCTCGCAGGGCCACTGGAGGCATTACAAACCGGCCACGTCTCCAGGGCCCCGTGGAACTAACCATGGTGCACCCGCCTTGAAATAACAGGATCCGATGAGTACAGTTAGTCGGGTTCGCAAAGCGATACCCGAAAACCACGGTTATTAAAAAAAACAAAAAACTACCCCGACTAATCTGTATTCCTGAGGCGCCATTGACCCGCTAAGAGGGTAATAAGGGGGTAAAGCAGTCTACCAAGAAGTTGTTCATTCTCAAGGTTCGTCATCGTCGAAGTAGGCTCATCAAAAGAGTCCTTACCAAAAGGTTCTTTATTTTTAAGGCTCGAATCGTGGCTTCTAGTCAGATGTTACAATCATCTTACCATACCCTTTGATGGTTCTTCGACATGGTCTATTTAATATTTTTCTTTTTAAAAAGGACCTCCTTTTCCTCTGTCCTTAAAAGAAGCTTGGTTTGCCTTTAATTAAGATATTCTGTTTTTTAAAATGGTAACCCGATGTATTAAGCTCCCGCTATGCGCGGGGTCCGGAGAATGATCGAATCACAAGGATTTATTATATGCAGTCTTACCCTACATTAATTTCTGTAAAAGATTGTTTTCATGGCTCAAACCTGTGAACTCCTGATCATATAGCATTAACTATACCGGTTACGCCCACCCTCTTAATATCTTCTGTTTTTCATATCGATAAAGTTGTAGCACTAATAAAATAAAGGCTAGAGGCACTAGCAGCCATCAGTTGAGCAGCATGTTAAGTGTCCAACTAATGAGTAAATTCCAAGAACCTTAGTAGGGTCAACCTCCAATGCCCTTCATTGCTTTTAATTTACTCCCAAAAGTCTCAATTTTGATATTTTATGTTATCAATAATGTCACGACCCAAAATCTACTAAGGGTCGTGGTGGCACCGGACACCGCTGTCAGGCAAGCCAACTGGAATACTTAAGCAAGTTCTTGTTTTAATAATTTTGAAAACTAAGATTTTCCTTCAATTTTTATAAAACAAAAGGGTAACTGCCTCAATTTAAATTAAATAACAAATAATTAATACAAGATATTTCAAACAATCCCAGAATCCGGTGTCACAAGTACAGGAGCAATTTCTAGGAAATAATACAATAAAACAACTGTCCGGAATACAATATTGGACAAGTACTAAATACAGAAAATTGAAAGAGAGTCTGCTGGCTGCGAGACGCCTCGAGAAGTGCACCTCACCTAAGTCTCCGTCAACCATTAGGGGTGGGCATAATACCGCCCGAACCGTAAATTTCGGTTTTTCGGTTTCGATTTAATCGGTTATTCGGTCAGTGCGCGGTTTTTAAATTATTAAGTTTCGATTTTTCGGTGCGGTTTACGGTTTAGATATTTCGGTTTTCGGTTAAACCGAAAACCCCAAATTTAATGTAGGAAATTTTACCACTTATAGAATAGGTTAGTACCATATTTATATTAAATAAATACCATTTTAAAATATTACATCCTATAAATACCTTTTATAGTTTATAGCAAAAAATCTAAATATAGTTCCATTCTATAATTAAGGCATCATATATGCTACAAAATATTTTTCTCTCTCATTTTTTATATTTTCTCTCACCTAATTAGCGTATATTTCCTCTGACCAGCTTCTCTCTCTCTTCTTCCATACACTTTACCCTCTTCTCCCATAAACCCACGTTTCATAAATCTTCTCCCACCCTAAATCTCTATTTCTCCGCCATTATCACCTCTACTCTCTTCTCCCACATACCCACGTTACTCCAATTCTTTGTCCTCTCTGTATTTTCACAGCATAATCAATCTTTATTATTATTTGGCATACAAAAACAGATCTATAAAACAACAAATTTCAGCAAGAAAAAAGGAAGAAATATAGAGATAGAGAAAGTAGAGGAGAAAGAGATCTAACCGTCCATCTCAAAGAGAATTTTTGGACCTTGATTTTGTCGAAAGCCATGTTTACAGATGAAAGAGGTGAAACTGTATTCACATGTATTCAGCAGCATTCATTTATATATTTTAGATGTATTAAAAAGTTGTGATTATTCTCTTGTATTCAGTTTTAATCAGTTGTAATTAACTATTTTATTCAGCAGTAGTATTCAAGTGTTTTATACAACTGTATTCAGTTGTATTCAGTTGTAGTTAGTTATATTCAACTATTTTATTCAGCAGAAGTTAGTTGTATTTTGTTGCATTCAAGAGTTTTATTCAGCTGTATTCAATTGTATTTTGTTGTATTCAATAGAAAAAAAGGAGAAGAGAATTGAGAAGTTCGATCAGATGTGTTGCTCTGGTTTTTCCTTCTTTTCACGTTTTTGAGTTGCTTTCTTTGAGCAAAATACAAATTAGTGTGTACTCGTTTTAGTTCTTTGAGTTAAATTAGGAGACTATCATGTGATTTGATTTCCTTCCGTTTTTAACAAGTTTAAGTTCCCAGAATTTGCGCAAAAAATTTACTGTATTTCACTGAAATTTCGCTTGAATACAGTTAAATACAGCTAAAATTTCGCTTGAATACAGTTAAATACAGATAACACTTAGCTGGATTTCCCGTTTTTACGCCTATTTTTTTTTCTTGTATTAATGAATACAACCGTTTAAATACATGAAATACATTGTACAAAAACATAAAAGGTATCTATAGAACGTAATATAGCAAAGAGTATCTATAAATGACTAATTAGGACTAAATGATGGTGCTTTTGTGAAAAATTCTCTTTAATGTATGACTCAAATTTTGAAACGCTGCCTTGTTAAATCCTTTATTGAAACGCTGCCTTGTTTGTTAAAAATGGATGGACGAGGGAAATTTTATTCTGAAATCTTTCAATGGCACATGTCTATCTATATTAACTGCTCCTCAATAGCAGTCTTTACATCACTATCTTTAGAAATTCAGAGATCACATAATAGCAGGAGAGTTCAGTCATATCCTTAACATAAAAGATTACAATGTTAGTCAATCATCTGTTAATTATGACAACAGAATAATTAGTGTCAGTCGCCATTTTCACCTGTGTTAATAGTGCAACTAATAATAGAAGAAAATTACAAGTTGGATAACTATAACCAAATGTATTTCATTATTTAAAAGAAAGAAATGAAACTAATTAAGTATGAAAATGGATATGGAACATGACAACCTAACTAAATTTCTTCTATACAACCAAAAGCCTCATGGAACAGATCGTACAACCTCTAAAAAAAAGCTATTTTCCTTAAGAAGTAAAAGATCTCCTCTTATGTACATTACAATGGAATCTGAGTAATTTCGACCAAAATTTTATGCAGCGACTGTGGCTTGGAAAAGAATGGACAATGGTCACTGCCTTTGATCTTGAAGACACCTTCAGGATGGTTTTCCCTCACAAGTTTTTCTTCGAAATCTGGTGAAAGAGCATGATCATCCAGTGTCTGGACAGAAAATCTACGACCTCCTAAAAATCCGTAGTCTACATCGCATATAAAAATCTTGAACCGTTAATAACCGAAAAACTAAACCGAAAATAACCGAACCGAACCTTAAAAAACCCGCACCGAACCGTAAAAACATTGGTTTGGTTTGGTTATTAATATTACAAAATCGAAAACCAATAAACCGAACCGTACTTTCATAATAACCGACCGAACCGACCGATGCCTACCCCTATCAACCATGCTGCAACGCCCAGTAGGCCACCAGAGGTGCATATGCTGTGCAACGAAAATGCACAGAAGTATAGTATGAGTACGAAAACAACGTATACTCAATGAGTATCCCGCCTAATCTCGAAGAAGTAGAGACGATATGGTCAACTTGACACTTACTAAGAGTCCAATAATGATATATAATGAAGTGTGAGGAAATTCAGGGGTTTACATGGCAGTTCTAACTCACAAGGCGGGTAAACAGATAAACACTTTTTACAAATAATAAAGGAATTTCATGATTTACTTTTCTTTTATCTTTAGCAATTTATATCTGGTCCAAAAAAGGGCAATGTCAATATCAAATATCTCAGGCGAGCAACATAAACATGCGCAAATCATGACGAGGTGGCGGCCCGCTCCAACAGAAATGTAAATTGTACACTGCCGAGGGTCGAACGGCCCAAACCAATAGATGCATATATTTTCCTCGCTCGCGAATCATCCTGCGATGCGATCAACATAAAGTAAACAAATACCCTGCTCGCGAATCATCTATGTGATGCAGGTACACAGGAATATATGCTCAAACAGTCAATTAAGAATTATCGGGGAACATTTATCCAAATAAAAACTAGTCCTCTTTTAACAGTTTAGGAAAATAACGTTTAATCCTTTTAGAAATTCATTTACAAATTCTAGGTGATTTAAGCAATTTAGGATGTCAATAAGATTGCAAATATTCCAAGTATAGCATGCTTTTGGGCCCTAAACTACCCGGACAATAGCATAATAGTAGCTACGCACGGACTCTCGTCACCTCGTGCGTACGTAGCCCCCACAAATAGGACACATAACCATTTAACTTACCTATGGGGACAATTCCCTCTTACAAGGTTAGAAAGGAGACTCACCTCGCTCCAAAGATTCATAAACGGCCTCCAAGCCTTCTCGACGACTCGAATCATTGCAATCCGAAACTAGCCAAATAACGACAAACTAATGAGAATATACTCGAATACTTGTTAACAATTTAAATTATAAAAATTACCAACTCCGCTTAATAAAATGACCAAAATGCCCTCGGGCCCACATGCCCGGATTCCGAAATTTCTCGAAGATATGCTCTAACCATAGCTTCACTAGCTCAAGTATATAATTTACTCCTAATTCCATGCTCAAATTCGTGGTAAAATCCAATTTATCAAGTTTCTAGGTTTCCTTCCAAAAATCCCAATTTTTTTCACAATTTTCATGTCTAATTCTATGATATAATCTTGTATTTAACTTGGAAATGAGTAGGAGTAACTTACCTTAACATTGATGATGAAATCCTCCCTTGAAGCTCTCCAAAAATCGCCCAATGTAGCAAAGAAAATGAGTGAAATGAACTCAACCCCGTTTTTAAAATATTTTGCCCAGCGATTTCCGCACCTGCGGCTCCTTGACCGCTTCTGTGGTTCCGTAGGTGTGGTCCGGCTACCGCTTCTGCGATCCACCCTAGGTCGTCCCCGTTTCTCTTCTGTGATGACACCTCCGCTGATGCGGTCCCGCTTCTGCGGAACATCGACCGCATCTGCGGTCCGCTCCAGCTGCCCATCTTTCCGCTTCTGCGATTGAAATGCCGCATTTGCGGTCCAAAAACCCCAGATGCGGTTATGACAGCAACCAGCAAACCTCAGCCTTCCCAAAATCCATTTTCGATCCGTTAACCACCCGAAATCCACCCGAGGCCCCTGGGACCCCAACCAAACATATCAACCAGTCCCAAAACATATTACGGACTTGCTCGAGGCCTCAATTCACATCAAACAACGCTAAAATCATTAATCAACCTCCAATTCAAGCTTTAGGAATCTTAGAACTTCAAACTTCAACCTTCGATGCTGAAACCTATCAAATCACGTTCGATTGACCCCAAATTTTGCACACAAGTCTTATTTGATATTACAGACCTACTCCAACTTGCGGAATTGGATTCCGACCCATATATCAAAAAGTCCACTTCCGGTCAAACTTTCCAAAACCTTAAATTTTCTATCTTTAGCCAAATGACTTTAAAATGACCTACGGACCTCCGAATTCACTTCCGATCGCGCTCCCAATTCCAGAATCACCATACGGAGCTACTTCCAGTATCGGAATCTCAAACGGACATCGATAACGTTGAAATGCACTTCAAGCCAAACTTAAGAAATTCCTTCCAAAATGCTAACTTCCACAATAGGCGCCAAAACGCTCCAGGGTCATCCAAAACCCTATCCGGACATACGCCCAAGTCCAAAATCATCATACGAACCTGTTGGAACCTTCGGATCCCAATTCCAAGGTAGTTTACTTAAAATTCCAATTCTAGTTCATTCCTTCAACTTTAAGCTTCCGAAATGAGAATTATCTTTCCAACTTAACTCTGAACTTCCCAAAATTCAATTCCAACCAGGAGTACAAGTCATATTACCTGAAATGAAGCTGCTCATGGCCTCAGGCTGCTGAACGACGCGCTAGAGCTCAAAACGACCGGTCGGGACGTTACATTCTCTCCCACTTAAACATACGTTCGTCCTCGAGCGTGCTGAGAACTTATACTGAAGTAGTCTGAAATCACTGTTTAACACCTCATGCACTTTCCCGTGCTACCACGACTTAGTTGAGCACGTTAGCTCGATAATTCTGCAGATACACTCTTTTATTCAAGCAAATAAGCCTTAAAGCCCAATTCCAACATTCGGAATTTCCTGCCAAGCCTGTTTCCAACATACCATCACCATATCAATCACTACTTGCCGAATCCAAACATGACTGCATAACTTTGTGTTGAATTCACACTTCGTATAGCTTTATTCATAGGACCACAGTAACTTTCTCCAAGCATAATAGTCGAAATTCCACGAATCTGATGCTTCCATTGTATCTCATGACACACGGGGGTCGTACTCTAACTCTTACAATACCACCACGATGGAAGAGATGTGCTGAAATTCATAACCAACTGCTGAATCAACAAATCATTGGGTCTATACTCTAGACAAGAATCATTGCCTCATCCTGAACCATCTAATGGTCTTAGCTCCTTAAGATACTTTATATAATCAAATTGCACTGATCATAAATCCAATAACCTCATCTCACCCAGTACGAACTGCTCAGGCAATGAGCCATATCGGACATAATCAAGAGCCCCATATGGTGCTACCATGCACCAATAGGCTACCACTCAGACTGCGATACAAAAAGAAACTCTAACTCTGAAAAGGAGATCTAATTAGCCCGCTCGCGAATCATACATGCGACGCGGGCAACATTCTAAACAGACAACCCGCTCGCGAATCATACATGCGACGCGGGCTCACAGCTAGAACTAGAATTCTGGGAAAAAATAGGAGATAGAACACATAAAAGCAAATATGGGGGATTGTACTGAACATCACACTGCTGCGGCGCGCAATCCGATCCAAACAATATACCCATGGCGGCGTGCCATCCGATCCACATATAGAACTCACATAAGGAGATATACATCGAGCTAAATAGCTTATTACATCAAAACACCGAATATCGGTCATAAACACGCTAAGTGTATAATACCATCCCTGAGGGAAACAGATAGCTCTACGAAACTCAAGCACAACTGAGGTGCGATATATGCTCCGAACCTCAAGAGCCATCTTGCTCATATAACATCATCGCCACGCGGAACCTCAACACATAAGGAACTCACTAAGCTGTCTCACCACTCATATGGTACAGTACATCATTACATGAAATGGCTGACTACAAAATAACACCGCGACTACTCTTCCATAAAGAGCGCATTGCTGATATGATCACATCTAGACTACTATAAAGCCCATGTTTACATTTAAATCCATCCGCTGATCTCAAGCCTATTTCTGATTGCACCAACTAGGCCAATAACCTTTCAAAGGTCCATAATAACTTTCCTTTTCTTTTCATAACACATAAAAACATCCCTCATAACCGGAGCGAACCTCCTCAGTCCATAACCTAATAAATAGAGTGCCTTTTAGGCATAAATTCTCAAATCAATGATATTACCACAATCCTCATACTTGGTTTAAATCTCTAATCAATCAAGTGACTACATGTCGCACTTATACAATCTTCTTATGGGACACGCCCCCACAACCTTCCGAAATAATTGATGGGTCTGTACATTCAAACCACCGGCCGCACTAACGCTGAAAAACGATCAAGAATCCCTAACCAGGATGCAAAGCCTTATTCACAAAACACCAATCTCAGGTGACACTGAAGATAATACCAACTTTCTCTAAATATTGAAGCTCTCTTCATGCTCATCCGAGCTCGTGACATCATTGTCATTACCAAACTGCAACCCCGATCCTCACTTCGAATTCCATACCACTCACTACACCCAACGTGATGATATATGATAGAACACAATTTTCATCACAACTCCGAAACCGCTGATAGACTAACACTTCATCATATAAGACTTTTCATTTAACTCATATAAAGAGAACTAAAGCAACACACAGGCGAATTATCATGACTGTAGAATATGCAAATCTCTAAGTATTGGTCCAAGTCACCATAGCCCTTCCGGAATTCGCCTACACATAACAGGCCATAACAGAAGAATGCTTCTGAATAACATCAATTACGGCGGCCGACAAGCCTCACACGTACCGCCTCAAATCGTTTGCATAACTTGATCACGCTGAATGAACTGATCACTGAAACCAATATGCCAATTCAACTATGGCTAATCAACCTACCTTCTTCCAATTTACCCCTGTCTTCCTAAGAAATAATGATTCTCCGTTCAACACATAACATACTCCATCTGCACTCATCTCGAGTGACCTTGAATCAGAGACCATGTTGTCTTAAATCCCACGGTCCATTTCATATCTCTCAAATTCTACTTCGCAAGCCAAAACATCATAGAGCATTTTGTGCCCTTTCTCATAAGTTGCTGCAAGAGCTTAATTTTCAACCGTACCGATAAGCTCAAAATCATTAAGCACCACACTTTACCCCCTTTTAATCCACTAGGACCGTTACTGAGAGCCACCCGTTCTGACTTAGTCCCGAATGTGACCAACTCCACCAATCTTATAACACATGAATACCCTCTCGACGAAGCACCCGGCGGAATCACTTCCTTTGAAGCATGTATCTATACAAGGCATAAATCATAAATCCTTCCTCAAGTCTGAACATGAGCCAATAAGGCCAATCATAGCATACATTCAAAAATTCATCTGCTCAGATTACCACTTAGGGTCTTTTCTCATAGCTGGAATAACCCATGAATGAGCTAATAACTAGAAATCACGCAAGTAGTTAACCGTGCAACCCAATCATACGCGGTGGGACTCTCCTACTTAGCTCAAACCACTATTACACCACTCTTGAATTCACCAGAATTCTTTATCTCTTATTGACATAACCTTGCGCAATCAACTGCCAAAATCTCCGGAATCCTTCTGTAAAGACCCCCCTTTTTGAACTTCGAATCATCAACCACATTCGCACGGTCGACCTCTTCGCTGCACCACCAATAGAATTTCTTGCAAAAGCTTTGCCAACGACGCGACCACTAACATGCTAATAGGGAATAACCCACCTGTGGGAATACCTTCCGACATCTTTCAACGCTGTTGCACGAGGTACATTCATTATGACACCAATAACCCATCCTGAGTTCGAGCTCACCCTCTAGCTGCACAAGTCCATTCACCCCTCGCGGACATCAATTAAGTGCGCGATAACATCCTTCCAATTCGGGGTTATGCTGCATCTTCCTTCATTTCAAGCAGCTCTTTTCCATTATATCAAACCTCCTGCCGCATAATATCCCATACTTCAAATTATACCCGTAGAATTCAATCATCAATCACTAAAATTCCCAATTCGATCCAAACTCTCCTTAAGGTGCGTAGTCATCCTACTACCAGGCCCATATTTCTCTCTTTTCATAAGGTATCAGAGCAAGTGCTCTTTTCCAAGAGACTCTCTCTGATTCTTCATAGATTTTTCTAGAGATCTTCAAAAAAACTCAAATTCTTCATCACGATTATCATTTTTCTCTCATTGCAATTATGGTTTTGGATGAAGCTACTGCAACTACTGGAGTTTTTACTTCTGCAACATGATTGTCGTTATGCTTAGCCCCAACTTTAAGGAGACTACGCAACAATTTATAGTCGCCTCAATTTGCGTGCGCAATCCGGGCACGTAGCTGGAAGCTCAAATATGAAATTCCGTGAAAATTTGCTAAGTTTTGATATTAAAATGAATAAATTTGACTTCGGTCAATATTTTTAGTAAATGGACCCAGACTCGTGATTTGACAGTCCCGAAAAGTCCGCAGGAAAATATGGGACTTGGATGCCCGGAATCGAATTCTGAGGTCCCAGGACCTAGAAATGAATTTTTGAGTAAAATTGTTTTATGAAAGTATTTAAGAAAAATGGAAATGAAATTTGATTAGAAAGTGATGGTATCGGGCCCGTATTTTGGTTCCGGCTCTCAGTACAGGTCTTATATATGGTTTAAGTTTTTCTGTAAAGTTTGGTTAAAAACGGACATCGTTTGACATGTTTCGGGCTTAAAATGGAAAATTTGAAGTTTTATGAAATTTGAAAGAAATCATGGATTTTAAGGCTTAATTCATTGTTTTTGATGTTATTTTGGCGATTTGATCGCACGATTAAGTTTGTAGGATATTTTTGAGTTAGTATGCATGTTTGATTTGGAGCCCCGAGGGCTCGGGTGAGTTTCGGATAGGTGTCGGAGTGTTTTGGACTTATGAAAATTTGCACAATCTGCTGTCTGCTGTTGCCCAGTTCTTTGTTCTATGCGATCGCATGGCTGGGTCCGCGATCGCATAGTGTAAATTTTCAGGGGTCCAGTTTGTTCTACGCGATCGCATAACGTTAGCCTGAGAAGCCCTATATTTTTCTCTATGCGATCGCATAGTCCTGTTTGCGGTCGCAATGGCCAGCTTGCTCCTTCTACGCGATTGCAGTGCCCTCATCACGATCGCGGTGATCAATTTCCCCTTCCTCTATGTGATCGCATTTCTTGCTTCGCGATTGCATAGGAAAATTTTTCCCAGCGAATTTAAAGACCCCAAATAGAACACTTAAGGGAAAATTTTCCATTTTTCACAAACCCTCCCTTTTTCAAGCTCTTGGACGATTTTTGGAGCCTTTCTTCACCAAAGTTTCTTGGATAAGTAATCCTTAACTTATTTTCTTCAATTTTTATCAACGCCCATTAGATTTTTAGGTCTAAAACATGTGAAAATAAGTAGACATTAGAGAAATGGGTAGGGTTAGAGCTTTTTGAATTTTCTTGAATTAGACCTCGTTTTGGATCAAATTTGAAAGCAAATTATATATTCGAGCTCGTTAGTGAATGTGTGATCGGAATTTGATTCGAACCTCGTGTTTTGACCAAGCGGGCCCGGGGTCGATTTTTAGAATTTTTTGAAGAATGTTTAGAAAATTATATTTAGGCATTTGAATTGGATTGTTTAGTATTCATTGATGATATTAAATCAATTGTGTATAGATATGATTGAATTGGAGCCAAATTTGAAAGGAAAAGCAGTGCTTAAGGATTGAGTTGGCCGTAAAACTTCGAGGTAAGTGTTTGGTCTAACCTTAGCTTGAGGGAATAGGAGTTGGGTCTTATTTGTTACTTGCTAATTGTCGAGTACGGCGTATAGGCATGGTGATGAGTATCTATAAATTGGTGTCTAGCATGACCGTGAGTCCTTATATTGCAAATATTCGGATTTTGTTATATCTTACATGCTTAAATGATGATTTCTACATGTTGTGAAGAGAATGTGAAAGAAATTGTGATATTTAATATTTGAGGAGCGTTGGCTCAAGTTATAAGAAGAATTGAGAAAGTATACGAAATGATTAAACTCTTTGGAGCATTGACTCAAGTGATAAAATGAATTACAAGTAAGAAATGAAAGAAAGAGAAATAATTATTAAATAATTTCCTTACCGAGATATTTTGTCAAATTGTTGGTATCTCCCTTGCCGAAAATTTTATTGCTTAATTGTTGTGCCCTTATTGGGATCTCTATTATTATTCTGTTTACTTCCTTGCCCCCTTATATGTGATTGTTGTTTGGGTGAGGAAGAGTGATAAAGCACGAAGGGTGATGCCGTGCATTGTATGATATTTGTGGATCGGGTTGCACGCCGCAACAATGCTAAATGATATCGATCGGGTTTCACGCCGTAACAATGGAAATTGTGGATCGGGTTGCACACCGTAACAATGGAAATTGTGGATTGGGTTGCACGCCGCAATAATGCTAAATGATATGGATCGGGTTGCACGCCGCAACAGTGTTGTTATATATTGGGATCGGATTGTGCGCCGCAACAACTAATGATACATGTGTGTCTATTTTGGAGTTCCTTTGTTCGCTATAAATTCTAAGTTTCCCTTAGACTGTTACCCTGGGTTTACTGTTAATACCGGTATACTCCCGCACCATGTTTCCCCGTCCCATCCTTACTTGTTTATTCTTGTTTTATTTTCCGTTGTATATTGTATAACTGCACAGGTTTACTTTGTTGTCTGGTCCTAGCCTCGTCACTACTTCGCCGGGGTTAGGCTAGGCATTTACCAGCACATGGGGCGGGTTGTGCTGATACTACACTCTGTGCTCTTTTGCACAGATCCAGGTTTCGGACAGCAGTAGTAGTAGTAGCGGGGGTGTTAGTTCTCAGACCAGCGATACATCGATGTAGCCTTGCAGGCGTCCGCAGACCCGGCGTCTCCTTTATCTTTATTTTTAGTCAGTTATCTCATGTATTCGAGACAAACAGTTTTATATTTCTTTCAAACGGTTGTGTTTAGTATTCTTATTAGTTCGTGAGTAATGTGACGCCAGTTCTTGGGTAGAGGTTCATGTTGAAATTCCATATTTTATTCAGTTTTATTAACTTAAGTTTTCTGCTCATTTAGTTTATTCCGCTGTATTTATATTAGTATTGTTAAATTGTTAAAAGAGAAAATTTTGATAATGAAAAAAAGAAGTAGATAAGAGTTGGTTTGCCTAGCTCCTATTAGTAGGCGCCATCACGACTCCCGAGGGTGAAAAATCCGGGTCGTGACATCTCTAAAATGAAGGGAAAAATGCATAAGTACCCCCTGACTTATGCCGAATTTCCAACTACATACTTTATATTTGCGAAAATCCTACTACCCCCCTAAAATTTTTTTAAATGGAATAAAATAAAGGGTGTAGTTGGGAATTTGAATATAGGTCAGAGGGTACTTATGCATTTTCTCTAAAATGAATCCTAGCCGGGTGGATGTTGACAAGTCTACTGACTAGAGGATTGAGTTTGGAGATTTGTATAATTTTTTTCACTATAAAGTTTGCAACCACAAACTGTTATATAGGTTGCTCTTCTTGGTTTTCACTATGGGATTGGTTGATAAATTGACATGGCTTAAGTTTGAATGCATCTTGATTGTTCCATTGGATACAGCTCTCAGTCTCTCACCAGTACATATACCTAGTAATTTTATCTACTAAGACTTAGACTGATGAGAAGACATTACCTAACATTTTTTAAAACATTTACTAAAATTTGAACCTTGACTTTTCATCCATGACTTTCCCCGATTTTATTGACCGATAAATTACACCCTTGAGTGCAGATCAAGCACAACATATGCAGATCATTGCTGAAGTTGTGAGTAATTTTCTGTTCTTTAGGTTCTATGCATATACTACATACTTAATACAATGTGCTTTTTACTTGCAGTGCTGTGGTTCTTGAATATCATGTGGGGGGAAATGATTGACAAAGTAAAGTTAATTTCATAAAACAACCACCAGATTGGAGACAATATGTCAATTCAATTTAAAATTATACTTCGTTCTTTAAAATTTGTATAGATTTCTTCAAAAAAAAAAAAATATATAAAAAATAATGAGTTGACCATCTTAACCTTCGATGCCCGGTTAGGGCCGGTACTTTGAGGAGTCGTTTGGTTACTGGGATTAGGATACTAATTTCAGTATTAAATTTAGATCCGCCGTTTGGTTATTGGTGTCAGAAGCGGATCCAGGATTTTAACACGACGGGGACACCAGTATTCTGCTCAACCAGTGTCCCCAAGTGATTTATATTGATCATTTTCAAAGTGTACATACAAGATTTCTGCCCAAATTTATGGGGTCTGATGACCCCTCAAGGTTACATATAGGTCCGCCTCTAATTGGTGTTAACTAATATCTGCATAAATTTTATGCCAAAATCTTGGTATTACCTAACAGATATAGAAGGTGGGATTATAATTTCACAGAACAACTGATTCTGTGTGGCCAAATAGAATGTGAATACTTTTGGAACTTATTCTACAGTTTTTATTGAAACAACTAATATATAGACTTGTTATACACTGTTCCAATTACTAAAAATAGAAAATAAACTAGAAACCAATTGTAGTGTCTAGCACAACTGCAATTGGACTTCTTACAGAATACTTATTACTAGTCCATTTCAAGAATCCTTGAACAATACCACTGTTTGAGCTATTAGCTCTTATTGAAAATGTTACTTGATATTTCAACTTCTGGTTCAACTTGGAGAATTTTAGAGTAGAGGGCTTAACAATCACAGATACGCCCGGTGGTGAACCTATTTCCACATTGTAAGATGATTTAGCGTCCCCAATGTTAGTCGCTGTTCTGGTATATGTCTGAGAACTTGCCCCGAGTGTGATGGAGAATGAAGGATAATTTAGTTGCGCTTCAGGAATTCGTTTCACTTGTTTACAATCCACCTTACGTTGTAGAAGATTTCCCACCTGTCGATTTGTGTAATTTAAACCACATAAGTAAGGTAAGTAGTCTTTAAATCGTGTATCGTAAACTAGCCCTGGATCATTAGCTCTTGATGGATTGACATGTCCTGCACCAACGGCGAAGATGTTAGCTGGAAGTAGCCTTTCATCTAAGATGGGATCGTTGGCGAGGTTTACTGTATTAGCCGTTGTCATGATTGCTGATTTAATAACTGCAGGGGACCAAGTGGGATGCGCGCTTTTTAGCAATGCTGCTACCCCACTGAGGTGAGGACAAGACATAGACGTGCCAGACGCGAGAAAGAAGTTAGGCTTTATGGTTGGTTTGTTATCAGGAGAGGGAGGCCAAGCCGCGAGAATGTTAACACCAGGACCAATAATATCAGGTTTCAAGATTCCAGGACTAGCTAAGCTTGGTCCGCGAGAAGAAAATGCAGCAACTACTGGTGCATCTTTATCTCCGATTATTGTTCCTTGAAATGCAAGTCTTGCAATAGGTTTTGATGTTGTGTTCATATAGTCAAGAATTTCTATTCCGTCTTTGTATGTAATATACAAAGCCGGAAGGACATGAGCATCGGCGAATTTGGTGAAACCATCATCAGGTGAACTATAAATAATCATGCCAACACCACCCGCATCCTTTACTGCTTGTCCTTTTTCAATCCTGCTATAACCACCACCCGCCATGCACAAAACTATTTTGCCTTTAATATCAGGATCATTCAACGTACCTGTTCCGCAATAAGGGCTGTCGAAATCAGTTGCATTCAGTGCAGGATCAAACAAAGGAAAAAATGTTGAACTGTGACCCTTTGGATGAAAAGCTGATTCGCCCTCGTATTCTTTTCTGTTTCCAAGCTTAACAGTAGCTTTAAGTTTTCTGTCAATAGTGCTCGCGCCTACTGTCATAATCCAGGGAGCTTCATTTGATAATGTGCTATCATATGGACCATTATTAGAAGCTGAGCAACTTACAAGAATACCTCTTTGTGTTGCACTATACGCGCCAAGTGCAATCGGATCAGTATAGAATGCCTTACTACTCCCCCCTAGAGACAGGGACAGGATATCAACACCGTCATCAATAGCTGCGTCCATTGCAGCTAGAATGTCACTATCAGAGCAACCAAAAGAATCGCAAACCTTATAAATAGCAAGGTGAGCAAGTGGAGCAATCCCAACTGCTGTGCCATTAGCATTTCCATTCACATTAGCACCATCCACAAAACGGCCAGCAATAGTACTAGCCGTATGTGTACCATGTCCATTATCATCAAGCGGCGATTCACTAGCTTGTCCAAAATTCCTCGCGCCAATGAGCTTGTTGTTACATTTTGTAGTGAAGTTTGATTCACATTTGCCCTTCCATTTAGCAGGCGGAGGAGGCATTCCTTTATCGCTAAACGAAGGATGGTCAGGGTAAATCCCAGTGTCCAAAACTCCAACGATCACACCTTTCCCATAGTTAGAATCCCTCCAAAACCCCATGTTCTGTTGCAATCCAAGAAAACTTGGACTATGTGTTGTGTGTAAAAACAATATCCTCTGTGGCCGCGCAGATATAAAGCCTGGTTTCTTCTGCATTTCTTTCACATGCTCTACTGATAATCTTGCTGCAAAACCTTTCATCACATTGTGATACGAATATATCAATCGCGGCTGATTTTCATGTGAGCGAGTAGTTGCTATGGTTTTTGGCAAGAAAGAACTATACCAACTTTCCAAATTTGTTCTTGATGATTGAATGTTAATTCGGCTTTCTGGCGGTTCAACTTGAACTATGTATATCTCAGAATCGCTTTGCATACTAGGCCATGAAAAACAACTAAGTATAGAAAAAATAACAAAAAGGATTTTCAAGATTTTCATGGCTGAAAAATGGACTAATGATGCAATAGTTAGGAAATTAGAAGTGTTTTGATATTTTTTGCATTATTTGTACTACTAATATATATAGTGTTTTGGCCCTGCAATTTAGGTTGCTTAATTATCTGGTGTAAGACCCGGTAAACTCGCCATGTAAGTTTCTGAAATAATGATTTAATAATAGTACTACTCTTGTTAATTAAAATATTATTGTGTGATAAAAGTACAACCAAAGAATTAAAATTGAAGAAACAATTTAAAAAGGAGGAAAAGGAAAGGATAGTGATGTAAATAATTAGTCTAATTGAACGTGTTACTAGATATGATTAGTCTTAATTACCACGTGCTAAAGCTTGAATCTCGTAATCTTCTTCTTAAGTACAAGTTTCTTTTTGCAAGAAGTTAAACTTTATTTGCATTGTCATTTTGATTAATTATAATTGTTTTTATTGAGTACTTAAAAAAGATCTGTGGTAATTAGGTTTGAAATACCTGCTCTAGATTAATTTGTCAACACCTTATATAAAAAACCAAGGAAGAATGACATGGTCTAGGGAGTTCAATTGAATATCTTTCTTCGAAAAATTATATTGTACAAATTAGGTAAAGACAACTTTTTTTCTAAATATATACTTAAACTTGGCATTAGCTGTCAAGCATGCCCTCCAACTTTGGATATGCACAAGTAGGCACCTCAACTTGTATAAAGTTGAACACGTAAACACAAATGCTGACGTGGCACTAATATGGCACATAAATTTCAGAGGTGTCTAGATTATTATTTTGTAAGTTGAACTGTTCAACTGAAAACCCAAAATTGAAGGGCGTACTTGCCAGCTGAGGCCAAGTTTGAAGGTCTATTTATGTATTATGCCTATATAAATTATTAATTCCCTTGATATGTCACAATAAGAAAATAAGCCTCTAGGGAGAGGATATTTGGTCGCTAAATGTCTTTATCCAATCGTTATCACGATGAAAAGAATTCGGTTGTCGTCGGTCCCTAAAGACGGTAAAAGTTAAGTTGTTATAAAACCTTTAGCGACAGCAAAAAATCCGTTCGTCTACCGATCAAATTTTTCCTTCGTTAAATTATCATTCTGGTCGTTACAACTTTTAATTACGATAGCAAATCCAGTCGTTAAAAGTGCTTTAACCTTCACTAATTGTCCATATATTGTTTCTATTATAACTTATTAGGGTAGATACTTTCAGTGGACTATAGAACACTTCAACTATTTAATTTCATAGGCAAAAACTGACATGTGGTGTTCATGTGAAGTTTATGTGGGATAGATTTCTTAGAATTCTATGTGCCAACTTTGCATATATGTTTACACCCACCCAAATTTGATTCAAATTGAGTTGGGTTGAAGGAAAAGATTTTTTGAAGTTGTAAGAATCATATACTTACTTCGAACGGCTTATTTTATTATTTCGGAAAAATCTACGTAGTATACTCGGCCCCGAAATAATACTCATGTATATTTTTTGTATATTAATGGGAAATATACAAATAATGTACATATTTTGTACATATCGGTGCATATTTTCTTGTAATTATTTTTGGTCGACCGAAGAAATGTGTTAAAAATCCTTTTATATTTTGTTTGCTCTAGAGATCCGATATCTAAAACTCACTATCCCGACTAATCTGTAATCCTGCGGCGCCATAGGCTTGCTAAGAGGGTAGTAAGGGGTAAAGCACTCTACCAAGAAGTTGTTCATTCCTAGGGTTCGACATCGTGCGAAGTAGGCTCACCGAAAGTCCCTACCAAAAGGTTCTTTATTTTTAAGGCTCAAATTGTGGCTTCTCGTTAAGAGTAGAGATATCACAAATTCACAATCATCTTACCACACCCCTTGATGGTTCTTCGACTGATCTATTGATGTTAATTTTTAAAAAGGATCTCCTTTTTCTGTGTCCTTAAAAGAAGCTTGGTTTGACTTTAATTAAAATCTTTTTTTTAAAAGGGCAACCCGATGCATTAAAATTATGTGCGGGACCTGGGGAAGGGCCGGACCATAAAGGTTTATTATACTCAGTCTTATTCTGCATTTTTGCAAGAGACTGTTTTCACGGCTCAAACTCTGACCTCCTGATCACATGCCAGTAACTTTACCAGTTATACCAAGACTACCTAGCAGGGTCTTGTGTTTTTCATATCGATAAAGTTGTAGAACTAAAGTTATTCCTTGCCCATAAAAAGGAAATTATTGCACTAATAAACTAAAGGTCGGAGGCATTAGCACCCATGATTTCCCTTATTTTCTATTATGTGCATATTATAACGATCTAAAGTCGGGTAATTTAACTTTCTTTGTACTACTATACCATGTGGACATTAATCGAGTGACTTATTTGTATTAATTAATCTTGTCTATCTGTCATTATATTGACCTGTCCTATTTATTACATAAAATACTCAACTATTTCGAATTATCAGTTGAGCAGCATGTTAAGTGTACAACTAATGAGTAAATTCCAAGAACAGTAGTAGGGTCAACCTCCAATGTAAGTTCATTGCTTATAATTTAGTCCACCAAAAGACTAGTTTGATATTTTATGTTACCGATAAGGGTTGCTAGAGTGGAAAATACTTCTTCATTTTTAATTAGAGTTTTGAGTTCAAACATTAGGCATCGAGTCGTCTTCAATGCAAGTATCAGACGCCGAAAAAAAAAAAAGGTATTGTGTTTTTGTGACTCCTTTTATGTTTTGAATGTTTACATTCTCTCTCTAGGTAAGACATGTTATTACGGACATAATGTTTTACTTCTTTATTTTTTGTAATAATTTTTATTAGAACAAAATACACAAACAGTATACAAAGATTAACACTGTCAATGTATATAAGTTATATTAGGGCTGTCAAATTTGGCACAAGCCCAAATGACCCGCCCAAGGTTGGGTTGGTTATTGACCCGTCCATTTATTAAACTTAGCCCATCTTGACTCAATCTATCTCAACCCATTTAAAGTTGGGCTAATTTTTAGCCCAAATTGATCCATGAGTAAGTTTGTCAAAATATCTTAGAAAAAATTTTATTTTTTATTTAATATTTTAAATATGACCATACAAAAATAAAAAAGCCTTATTTAGTAATTATACAATTTATAAGAAAATAACACATATTAATTAAAGTTTAATAAGAGTTGGGCGGGTTGGGTTATGACCCGAATTTTAATCCATCTTGCCCTAACACATCTTAGCCCAAGTAACTTTTGGGCAGATCATTTGACCCGCCCAATTATTGACTCAACCCATTTTGACCCGCCCAAAATTGGTCCAACCCGCCCATTTGACACCCCTAAGTTATATCCTCACTGAAATTCCAGCAATTATGTCTTTGCTAGAAAATTCGCAGCTGCATACCCCTCCCTAAATTAAAGCAATGGCCAAATTTGCATTCTAAACTAGCGTTGAAGTCCTCTTTTTGGGGTTTCCACCTCGGTATCCGATATTTGTGTCGCATATGACCCATTAAACGGGATGGGCTCCCTACTAGAATATTTTTCATTCATAAGGTTTGAATCTGAGATCTCTGATTAAGGTTGCAAAGATTATATCTATCCTACCGCAATCCTTTTAATCCGCTGTAAACGGCTCAGCAAATTCAACTGAACTTACAACCTTTGGTTCGAGTGTATACATATCGAAGATAATTTTGAGTGTATATATAATCGACTTCAACCATTCCGCAACAATAACATTAAATTATGAATTCACCTTTGTATGTAACCACTTCTAGCTAGCTTCACTTGTTAAAGAGAACTATATGTGTTGAGTTTTAGCAAAGTCGGTTTAGGACAATTCTACGTAATCACATGAGAAATGTGCTGAATGTTACAAAATCGAACACAGACGATCACCTCACTAACAACTAGAAAAATAGCAGGGAACATTAAAATCAGAAAGATTAGAATCACAGGCATATCTAGGATTTGAACTCTATGAATTCTGAATTTTAGAACAACAACCTTGTCACGACCCATATCCTAACATGTCATGATGGCGCCTAACGTGGTACTAGGCAAACCGACATTTACGAAATAACTCCAACACTTTCAACAGAAAATGAATTTAAAACAGTCTAAATAATAATATTTCTCATAAACATGATAGAAAATCCAAAACACAACGCGAAAATTCCCATATCGGGGTACGACTGAGTACATGAGCATCTAAATATCATAAGTGTGGAAAATACTGCCTAACTTAGTCTGAAACTAAATACAATAAGCGAAAAGATAGGGAAGGAGAAACAAGGTCTGCGAAAGCGCCGGGCAGCTGATGTAGTCCAAGTTCACACCTCAAATTGGGTTGTGAAGTGGTCGAAGCAATTATAATTACCCAACTGAGAGTTGAAATCGATTCCTCAGGGAGCGTAGATGGGATTAGGTATATATTCGGGCTAAGCGTAAAACATGTCCAAAATGTTGTAACGACCCGGTCGATCATTTTATGAGTTATAGCTTGTTTCTCCCGTTTCTGCTTCCTTATGTGTTCCTCGGTTGTATTTCTTCGTATCATGTTGGTTGGTTCGGGTCTGGACTGGCTTCGGTGTGGAATGAGACACTTAGTCTCTTATTTAGAAGTTTAAGTTGGAAAAGTTAACCGAATGTTGACTTATGTGTAAAGGATTTTGGATGTGAATTCTAATGGTTCGGTAAGCTCCGTTAGGTGATTTTGGACTTGGAAGCGCATCCGGAATGTGATTTAAAGGTCCGTGGTAGAATTAGGTTTGAATTGACTAAATTGAAAATTTGGCAATTTTCGGTCGGCAGTGGAAATTTTGATATCGGATCGCAAAGGTATCCCGAAAGTTAGGGCAGGTTCGTAGTGTCAATTGTGACATGTGTGCAAAAATTGGGGTCATTTGGACGTGATTTGATAGGTTTTGGCGTTGTTTGTGAAATTTGGAAATTTAGAAGTTCTTAGGCTTGAATCCGAGTGTAATTTGGTATTTTTATGTTGTTTTGAGTGATTCAAAAACTCTATTAAGTTTGAATGATGTTATGGGATATGTTGGTACGTTTGGTTGAGGTCTAGAGGGCTTCAAATGAGTTTCAGGTGGTTATCAGATCACTATTTGGCCTTAGAAGTTGGAAATATATGATATCTGGTGTTGGAAAGTTGCAGGTCTCGAATCTTGGAAGTACGATAGCGGAGGGAATTTCGCGGACCGCGATGGTACTATGCAGTCACGACAGGACTTTGCAGACCGTGGTGAGGTTATGCGGTCGCAGTGAATTTTATGGGGACTGCGGTAGTTGATATCTCAAGACCCACGACCGTGGTAGAATTTTGCGGGCAGTGGTGGAGAGTGTGCGACCGCGGTGAGAAATACACGGACCGCGGAACGGAAGTTCAGAGGGTACTACATAAGCGATGTTTAGGGTTTTATTTCACATCTTGGACTTTGGGAGCTCGGTTTGAGATGGAATTTTGAGAGTTTTTCAAGGAAATCATCTGGCTAAGTAATTCTAACTCGGTTTTGACTAATATTCATGAATATATCATTGAATTCATCATTTGATTCGTGATTTGGGGTAGAATTTGGGGAAAATTGGTGGAGTTTTAATAAAATAATTTTTTTGGGAATTGAAAGCCCATTTGAGGTCGGAATTGAGTAAAACTAGTATGGTTAGTCTTATAATCGAATGGGTTGTCGGATTTTGCAACTTTTGACGAATTTCGAGACATGGGCCCGGGACCCATCTTTTGAGTTGACTTTTATGACTTTTGATCTGACACTTAGCATTTTCTTATGGGTTTGATTCCTTTAGCTCATGTTGATTGTGTCAAATTGTTTGTGGCTAGATTCGAGGCATTTGGAGGCCGTTTCAAGAGGCATGAGCATCATAGAGTTGAGATTTAACCAGTTTGAGGTAAGTAATGATTGTAAATCTAGTCCTGAGAGTATGAGACCCCGCATTTCACAGCGTTTTACTTCTTTGAGGTGACGCACATGCTAGATGACGAGCATGCGAGCGTGCACCGTTGGGGATTATAACTTGGTCCGTCTCGTAGCAACTATAAAGTTGCATATTTGACTCAAAACTAGATGATTCTTATGTGGTTTAGAAAGAACTACTATAAATTGGGCTGAATGCCACATTTAGGCCTTGTGGCAAAGTTGTTTGGACCCTTTAGGGTGGCTTTTCTTATTATTCTCCCACTGTTTTGATTTAAGATCTATACTCAGTCATGTTGTATTTGTTATTTTCATAACTCAGTCTTTATTACCCCGTTTTGATGCATAAAATGATATTTTGGTCTAAAATACCCTATTTTTACTGATAGCCCGAGTGGCTTGAGAGGTTTATGACTGAGTGAGGCCGAGGGCCTATTTTCTGAGGATATTATGGGATCGGGCTGTGCGCTGCAGCATGTGTTACTGATTTATGATTATGAGAGGCCGGGGGCCTGAAATATTTATGCCACGAGGTGGCTTGTTCTAGCGCTTAGGCTGTATGAGCCACTCCTGAGTATGCACACCCCCAGTGAGCGCGTGTACCTTGAGTGTGTGATATGAGATACGCCTGAGGGGCTGTATACGAGTGACTTTGAGGTTTTCCCGAGGGGCTGATTCTAGTGATGTTATGCCCGAGGGGCTATTTATGTTTCGTGTTGCCCGAGGGGCTGCTTACAAGCGATGTTTGCCCGAGGGACTGTTTATGATTTTCATTCCTTGTACTCTCTTTTGTATTGCGACTCTCTCGAAACTGTTGAAATTTTGCAAAAAAACTTGATTTTTAAACTGGAAGATTTGACTTATATACTTATTTGAAAGCATGTTGTACTCACTGAGCTTTCATGATGTGGACTTTATGTGTTTCCTACTGCTCAGTCTGTATTTACCCTTATTACTTACTGAGTTGGTGTACTCACATTACTCCATGCACCCTGTGTGAAAATCTAGGAGTTGTTGGATCTGCTAACGAGTGTTGATTTTCATCTGTCTCAGATTTAAAGGAGTTGGCAAGGTAGCTGCATGGAGACTGCAGCCTTGCTCTTCTCCCTCCTATCTTCATTTAGATATTATTAGTTGGTTCTCCAGACTGTATTACTCTTAGCATTTTCGGATAGTATATTTTAGATGCTCAAGACTAGTGACACCTAATATCGAGTTTTTCCTTATGCACTATGGTATTCATACTTGTCTCATGAAGTTTTTATTTATTAATAGCTTAAAGAAATCCTTATTTTGAAATATCGGGTTGTTTGGATAAAAGAGGCGGCTTGACTAGTTCCACATTAGGAGCCATCACGACATAGTAGATTTGGGATCGTGACAAGTTGGTATCAGAGCCTAGGTTACATAGGTTTCACGGGTCATGAGCGGGTTTAGTAGAGTCTTGTGGATCGTTACGAAGACATTTGTACTTATCTTCGAGAGGCTGCAAAACCTTTAGGAAAACTTCACATTCTTGAATTTTTGTCGTGCGAATCTGTTGATTCTAGTAACTAAACTTATGTTATTCTATTCTCTCACAGATAGTGAAGACACATGCTACCGGTCAAGATGAACGGCCACCAGTACCACTAGTTGGGACCGTGAGAGGCCAAGGTCACGGTCGAGGCCGTAGTAGAGGCAGGGGTGTAGCCCGCACAATAGCTAGGGCAGCACCTGCAGATCTACCAGCCGCCCCAGTACATGATCAGGTCCCAGTTATGGACGCTCCAGCAGGACCAACTCAAGCACCGACTTTACCTATTGTTATCACACGTCTTCAAGAGACCTTAGCTCAGATCTTGACCATATGCACTAATCTCTCACAGGCGGCCGCTCTTTCTAATGCATTAGCGACTTCCTAGGCCGGGGGAGGCACTCAGACTCTAGCCACCCCTACACCCGAGCAGGTTGTTCAGGGACTAGAGACACCGGAGCCACCAACAGCCTATCCGGTTGCACCTGCTTAGAATTATGTGGTACCAGTCATGCCTGATGACGAGCAGTGTAGATTGGAGAGGTTTGGTAGACTTCAGCCTCCGACTTTCAATGGTATAGAGGGCGAGGATGCCCAGGGTTTCTTGGACAAGTGTCGGAGGATTCTTCGTACAATGGGAATTCTGGATACCAGTGGGCTCTCATTCACTAATTTTCATTTTTTCGGAGCTTCATTTACTTAGTGGGAGTCTTATGAGAGGCGTAGGATTGTTGGTGCAGCGCCCCTCACCTGTCAACAGTTCTCAATTCTCTTTTTAGAGAAGTATGTGCCGTAGTTCCGCAGAGAGGAGTTGCGTAGACAGTTCGAGTAGTTGTGTCAGGATGATATGACTGTGACACAATATGAGATGAGGTTCTCTAAGTTAGTCCGTTATACTATTTGGTTGGTTCCCACAGACTGGGAGAGGATCAGGAGGTTCGTGGATGGCCTTTCGTATCAGTTACAAATTCTTATGATCAGGGAAAGGTTATCTGGTGCTTCTTTTGAGGAGGTTGTTGACATTGCTCAGGACATAGAGTCAATTCACCGTCAGGAGTGAGTGGAGAGGGAGACCAAGAGTCCTCGTGGATCTGGTAGTTTAGGGGGTGCTCCTCATGGGGGATAGTTTCGGCACGGCAGAGGCCGTCCATTCATACATGCTCAGTCAGCTCGCCAAGTTCACCGTGGGGCATCATCGGGCTATGGTTCTTACACTTCTCATCAGGTTCATTCATCACTTAGTGCTCTCCCATCCCAGAGTTCGTCCCGTGCTCCATCAGTTCAGGGCTCCTCTATGCCAGGTTCTTCTACTAGTCATCCCAGTGTTAGGGGTTCCCTTCAGTCCCCGACACCATTACCAGGGAGTCATTATGAGTGTGGGGAGTTGGGGCATATGTGAAGTCAGTATCCTTGTCGTCATAGGGTCTGCCTCAGTAGAGGAGTCAACGATCGACTTCAGCACCAGTTACTTCACCACCCGCCCAGTCAGCTAGGGGTCGGGGGAGGTCGATCAGATGGTGGTCAGGCCTGTTTCTATGCATTCCTAGCTAGAACAGATATTATTGCTCTAGATTATGTGATCACAGGTATTGTCTCAGTCTGCCACATGGATGCCTCTGTATCATTTGACCCTGGTTCCACTTTTTCATATGTGTCATCATATTTTGTTGATTATTTGGATACACCCTGCGAGTCTCTTATTTTATCTGTTTGTGTATCTACTTCGGTGGGCGATACCGTTGTTGTGGATCACGTATATCGGTCATGTATGGTGACTATTGGGTGTTTGGAGACCCGAGTGGACCTTTTGCTGCTTAGTATGGTTGATTTTAATGTGATATTGGGCATGGATTGGTTGTCTCCATGTCATGCTATTTTGGACTATCATGCTAAGACGGTGACATTGGCTATGCCGGGGGTGCCACGGATTGAGTGGCAACACGGATTATGTTCTTAGTAGGGTGATTTCATTTTTGAAGACCCAGTGCATGGTTGGGAAGGGTTGTCCTTATTTCGCCTTCGTGAAGGATGTTAGTGCAGAGACTCCCACGATTAATTCAGTTCTGGTGGTGAGGGATTTTCTAGATGCATTCCCTGCAGACCTATCGGGCATGCCACCGAACAGGGATATTAACTTCGGTATTAATTTGGTGTCGGTCACTCAGCCTATTTCTATTACACTGAATCTATGGCACCGGCGGAGTTAAAGGAATTGAAGGAGCACCTTCAGGAACTCCTTGATAAAGGGGTTTATTCGGCCTAGTGTGTCACCTTGAGGTGCGCCTGTTCTATTTGTAAAGAAGAAGGATGGCACTATGAGAATGTACACTGACTAGAGGTAGTTGAACAAAGTCACAATTAAGAACAAGTATCCTTTGCCTCTCATTGATGATATTTGACCAGCTTTAGGGAACGAGGGTGTTCTCCAAGATTGATATCCGATTAGGGTATCACCAGTTGAAGATTAGAGACTCGGACATTCTTAAGACAGCTTTTAGGACCTGATATGGTCATTATGAGTTCCTTGTGATGTTTTGGGCTAACTAATGCCCCAGCAGCGTTCATACATTTGATGAACAACGTGTTTCGTCCTCTCGACTCGTTTGTTATTGTATTCATTGATGATATTCTGGTGTACTCACGTAATCAGGAGGAGCACTCTGAGCATTTGAGAGTTGTATTATAGCAGTTGATGGAGGAGAAACTTTATGCAAAGTTCTCCAAGTGTGACTTTTGCATCAGTTAAATGGCGTTCTTGGGGAACGTGGTGTCGAGTGAGGGTATTCAGGTTGATCCGAAGAAGATAGAGGCAGTTAAGAGTTGACCTAGACCGTCCTCAGCCACAGAGATTCGTAGCTTTCTTGGTTTGGCGTGTTATTACCGTCGGTTTGTTTAGGGATTCTCATCTGTTGCATCACCCTTGACCAAATTGACCCAAAATGGTGCTCCTTTCAGGTGGTCGGATGAGTGTGAGGTGAGCCTTCAGAAGCTCAAGACTTCCTTGACCACAACTCCAGTGTTAGTTTTTCCATCAGCTTCAGGTTCTTATACAGTGTATTGTGATGCTCCTCGAGTCAGTATCGGGTGTGTGTTGATGCAGGAGGGTAGAGTCATTGCTTATGTTTGTCGTCAGTTGAAGCCCCATGAGAAGAACTACCATGTTCATGATTTGCAATTGGCTGCCATTGTTCATGCGTTGAAGATTTGGAGGCATTATCTCTATGGTGTGTCTTGTGAGGTGTTTACTGATCATCGCAGCCTCCATCACCTGTTCAAATAGAAGGATCTTAATTTGAGGCAGCGGAGATGGTTAGAGCTACTAAAGGACTATGATATTACTATCTCGTACCATCCGGGAAATACCAATGTGGTGGCTGATGCCTTGAGCAGGAAGGTGGTGAGTATGGGCAGTTTGGCATATATTCCTGTTAGGGAGAGACCTCTTGCATTTGATGTTCAGGCCTTGGCTAATCGGTTTGTGCAGTTGGATATTTTGGAGCCCAGTCGAATCTTAGCTTGTATGGTTTCTCAGTCTTCCTTGTTTGATCGTATCAGAGAGCGCCAGTATGATGATCCTCATTTGCTTGTCCTCAAGGATAGAGTTCAGCACGTCGATACTAGAGATGCGACTATTGGTGATGAGGGTGTTAAGGATGCAGGGCCGGGTATGTGGTGCCCAATATAGATGGACTTCGGGAGTTGATTCTAGAGGAGGACCATAGCTTGCGGTATTCCATCCATCCGGGTGCTACGAAGATGTACCAGGATTTGAGACAGAACTATTGGTGGAGGAGAATGAAGAAAGATATAGCGGGGTTTGTAGCTCGGTGTCTCAATTGTCAACAGGTAAAATATGAGCATTAGAGATTGGGTGGCTTGCTTCCGCAGATAGATATTCCAGAGTGGAAGTGGGAGCGGATCACCATGGATTTTGTAGTTGGACTCCCACGGACTTTGAGGAAATTCGATGATATTTGGGTGATTGTGGATCGGCTGACCAAGTCCGCGCACTTCATTCCCATGTGTACTACATATTCTTTAGAGCGGTTATCTAGGATTTATATCCGAGAGATTGTTCGCTTGCATGGTGTCCCAGTTTCCATCATTTCAGATAGAGGTATTCAATTTACATCACAGTTTTGGAGTACCGTGCAGCGAGAGTTGGGTACTTAGGTTGAGTTGAGCACAACTTTCACCCTCAGACGGACGGGCAGTCCGAGCACACTATTCAGATATTGGAGGACTTATTACGCGCTTCTGTCATTGATTTTGGGGGTTCATGGGACCAGTTTCTAACGCTCGCGGAATTTTCTTACAACAACAATTATTAGTCGAGTGTTCAGATGGTTCCATATGAGGTTTTATATTGGAGGCGGTATGATCTCCATTAGGTTGGTTTGATCCGGGTGAGTCTAGGCTTTTGGTACGGACTTGGTTCAGGATTCTTTAGACAAGGTGAAAGTGATTCGGGAGCGGCTTCGTACAACTCAGTCAAGAAAAAAGAGTTATGCTGACAGAAAGGTTCATGGTGTGTCTTATATTATTGGGGAGTAGGTTCTACTGAAGGTTTCACCCATGAAGGTTGTTATGAGACTTGGAAAGAAGGTCAAGTTGAGCCCTCGGTTCATTGGGCCTTTTGAGGTGCTTCGGAAGATTGGGGAGGTGGCTTATGAGCTTGCTTTGCCACCTAGCTTGTCGGGTGTGCATATGGTATTTCTTGTTTCTATGCTCCGGAAGTATGTCGGCGATCCGTCTTATGTTTTGGATTTTAGCACGGTTCAGTTAAATGGTGATTTGACTTATGATGTGGAGCTAGTGGCTATTTTGGAGCGGCAGGTCCGAAAGTTGACATCAAAGGATATAGCTTAAGTGAAAGTGCAGTGGAGAGGTTAGCCCGTGGAGGAAGATACTTGGAAGACCGAGCGGGAGATGCGGAGCAGGTATCCACACCTATTTGAGACTTCAGGTATATTTCTAGACTCGTTTGAAGACAAGTGTTTGTTTAAGAGGGGGAGGATGTAACGATCCGGCCAATCATTTCATGTGTTATAGCCTCGTTTCTCCCATTTCTGATTCCTTATATGTTCCTCAGTTGTATTTCTTCGTATCGTGTTGGTTGGTTCGGGTCTGGAGTGGCTTTGGTATGGAATGAGACACTTACTCTCCTATTTAGAAGTTTAATTTGGAAAAGTCAACTGGATGTTGACTTGTGTGTAAATGATATCGGATGTGAATTCTGATGGTTTGGTTATCTCAGTTAGGTGATTTTTGACTTGGGAGTACATCCAAAATGTTATTTGGAGGTCTGTGGTAGAATTATGCTTGAATTGGCAAAATTAGAAATTTGGCGATTTTCGATCGACAGTGGAAATTTTGATATCGGGGTCGGAAAGATATCCCGGAAGTTGGGGCAGCTTCGTAGTGTCAATTGTGACGTGTGTGCAAAATTTGGAGTCAATTAGACGTGATTTGATAGGTTTTGGCGCTGTTTGTGAAATTTGGAAATTTAGAAGTTCTTAGGCTTGAATCCAAGTGTAATTTGGTGTTTTGATGTTGTTTTGAGTGATTCGAATGCTCAATTAAGTTTCAATGATGTTATTGGATGTGTTGGTACATTTGGTCGAGATCCCAAGGGCCTCAGGTAAGTTTCGGGTGGTTATCGGATCACTATTTAGCCTTGAAAGTTGGAAATATCTGATATCTGGTGTTGGAAAGTTGTAGGTCTAGGATCTTGGAAGTACAGTCGCGGAGGGAATTTCACTGACCGCGATGATACTATGCGGCCGCTATAAGATTTCGCGGACCGCAGTGAGGTTGTGTGGCCGTAGTGAATTTTATGAGGACCGCGGTAGTTGATATCTCCGGACCCACGACCGTGGTAGAATTTAGCGGGTCGCGGTGAGAAATATATGGACCGCGGAACGGAAGTTCAGAGGGCACTATATTAGCGAGGTTTAGGGTTTTATTTCACATATTGGACTTTGGGAGCTCAGTTTGAGACGGAATTTTGAGAGATTTTCAAGGTAACTAATTCTAACTCAGTTTTGGCTAATATTTATGAATATATCATTGGATTCATCATTTGATTCGTGATTTGGGGTGGAATTTGGGGAAAATTGGTGGAATTTCATTTAAAAAATTGGGAATTAAAAGCCTGTTTGAGGTCGGAATTGAGTAAAACTAGTCCGGTTAGTCTTATAATCGAATGGGTTGTCGGATTTTGCAACTTTTGACAGATTTCAATACGTGGGCCCGGGTTTTGAGTTGACTTTTTTATTTTTGATCTCAAGCTTAGCATTTTCTTGTGGGATTGATTCTTTTAGCTCGTGTTGATTGTATCGAATTGTTTGTGGCTAGATTCGAGGCATATGGAGGCCGGTTCGAGAGGCAAGAGCATCGCGGTGTAGGGATTTGACCGGTTTGAGGTAAGTAATGATTGTAAATCTAGTCCTGAGGGTATGAGACCCTAGATTTCACATCGTTTTACTTGTTTGAGGTAACGCACATACTAGGTGACGAGCGTGCAGGCGTGCACAATTGGGGATTGTGACTTGGTTCGTCCTGTAGCAACTATAAAGTTCCGTATTTGACTCATAACTAGATGATTCTTATGTGTTTTAGAAAGAACTACTATAAATTGGGCTAAATGCTATATTTTGGCCTTGTGCCAAAGCTGTTGGACCCTTTAGGGGTCCTTTTCTTATTATCCTCCCACTGTTTTGATTTAAGATCTATACTCAGTCATGCTGTGTTTACGTTTTTCATAACTCAGTCTTTATTCCCCCGTTTTGATGCATAAAATGATATTTTGGGCTGAGCACCCTATTTTTAATGATATCCTGAGTGGCTTGAGAGGTTTATGATGGAGCGAGGCCGAGGGCTTGTTTTGTGTGGATATTATGGGATCGGGTTGTGCGTCGCAGCATGTGTTACTGATTTATGATTATGAGAGGCCGAAGGCCTAAAATATTTATGCCACGACGTGGCTTGTTATAGCGCTTGGGATGTATGTGCCCCTCCGGAGTCTGCACACCCCAGTGAGCGCGGGTACCATGAGTGAGTGATATGAGATATGCCCGAGAGGTTGTATACGAGTGCCTGTAAGGTTTGCCCGAGGGGCTGATTCTGAGTGATGTTATGCCCGAGGGACTGTTTAAGTTTCATGTTGCTCGAAGGGCTGCTTACGAACTGTGTTTGCCCAAGGGGCTGTTTATGATTTTCATTACTTTTAATCTCTTTTGCATTGCACCTCTCTTGAAGTTGTTGAAAAATCTTCAAAGTATTTTTGCCAAAAAATTGGATTTTTAAACAAGAGGATTTGACCCATATACTGATTTGAAAGCATGTTGTACTTACTGAGATTTTATGATGTGGACTTTCTGTGTTTCCTACTGCTCAGTCTTTATTTACCCTTATTACTTACTGAGTTGGCGTATTTACATTACTCTCTGCACCTTGTGTGCAGATCCAGGAGGATCTGGACGTGCTAGCGAGCATTGATTTAAATCCGTCATGGATTTGTTGGAGTTAGATGCATGGCGATCGCTGCCTTGATCTTCAGTCTTCTCCCTCCTATCTTACTTTAGATATTATTAATTGGTTCTCCAGACTGCATTAGTCTTAGTATTTCGAATAGTTTTTATTTTTTAGATGTTCATGAATAGTGACACCCCGATATAGGGCTTTTCCTTCCGCGCTATGTTATTCAGACTTGTCTCATGAAGTTTTTATTAATTAAATACCTTGAAGAAATCCTTATTTTGAAATATTGGGTTGTGTTGATAAAAGAGTCGGGTTGCCTAGTTCCAAGTTAGGCGCCATCACGACATGGTAGATTTGGGGTCGTGACAAATGCACTTCCACATACTTTGTTATTTTTGTCTATTTCTAAATTAAGCTACTTTGCAAATTGTAAAACTAGAGAATGATATTTTTGGTTTTGTTTTTTTTCAAGTTTGTAAAAGATCTAAGGCTATAACTTTCACCTAGGTGTTTGCCTAACAGGTTGTGGGCTTTAAAGCAGGTTTCATTGTTCGGGGCGTAATATAGCAATCAACACGCAATTACCCACTCAATACCTCTCGGTAATAGAGTGATTTTTCCCAATTTAGCTTTTTCAAGTCGAAATGGGTAATTCACAAAATATTTGATAGATGCTCAAGTCGGGTTTTACTATACTATCAATTTCTTGAGTTCACCCAAATTTCTAGTTAGCCAAGTTTTCCTAGACTCCGTCTCTCTTTTGCAAGTGGAGACTAAGTCAAATAGGCTTGAATCAGTGTTTTCAACCATTGATTCTACAATTAAAGGAAGAACTAGGCTAAATACACACCCAGCCATAAATAAGCCCTAAATCAAACATCCATTAGGTACCCACACTACAACCCTAGTTTGAAATTTAGCTACTCATAGATGAAATAAAGAAATTAAAGGAGAACAGAAGATTAAACTCATATTAAATGATAAAGAGATAAAAATCCAATGTAAAATATACATGCTATTGTAAAATTTCCTAAAACAGTAAATAAGAACAGCTCCCAACTTTTAGATGTTCAAAACCTAACCTAATTTTGTCAAAAAAAACTATTTATACACACCTGAAATTTTCGAACAAAATTGCCCTTTTGGATGTTCTGCAACCACACAATTCTGTGTGTGGTTCACACTTTGATGCAGGTCCTTCCATGAGGGACTTCTGCGGCTGGACTTCTTATATTCTGCGGACCACACATTTCTGAGTGCGGCCGCACTTTTAAGTTCTGCGGCCGCACAATTATAGTGAGGTCCACACTTCTTGATGGACTAAAACTGGGAACTCTCTGATCTTCAACATCTGCAGCCGCACAATTATTGTGCAGTCTGCACTTTGCAAAGCTTTTCTGATAGAGGTCTTTCATGATCTGCGGCCACAGACAGAATTTAGCAGTCCGCGCTTTGGCCTTTTTGCTTGGTTTTAGTCCTTGTCCAAAAATACTCCTTCTTGAGTTGAATTTCATCACTTTGGCTCATTTTCCAATTCTCACCTCCATAAAAAAATAGCTATTCCAACTATGCTAAGGTGAATCAAACACACATCAATTGGGACCAACAATTACTCACAACACTTATGAATTATCAACAAGGCAATGAATTTAATTTTTAAGCACAATAGTTTGAATGTAACACTAGAGCATCAAGAGTTGACTTTATTCATCAAGAAAGCTCGCTCTTTCATGTAGGCCATTGTGGATCCCAAACTCCTTCTCCTCTACTCTCCACTAGCATATCTCACTTAAGAATGTGGCACTCAATTCAAGAATTTATGAGAAGTTCGCTCATCTCTCTCAAAAGAATTTCACAAGTATGGCTCTAAGTACCATATGCTTGCCCCTCATGTAAATCACCACTAATGTAAGCTCACTCGGCTTGAAATCATGTAGGAATTTTTTGAAATGTAATGAAGGCTCTTGAACTAAGGTAGGATTTGTTGGAATAGAATAGGTTCATCTTTCCTTAAGCACTCCATTTTCTCTTTTTGGCTCATATTTTGTCGACTCTTTGAGTCATTTTCTTTTTTCTTGGGGGAACTAGAGAGACTTAACGTCACTCTTTCTTGGCCATGATATTCATTTTATCCTTCTTTGTTTTTTCCATGCCTTTCATCCTTGCTTTTCTTTGAATCCCTTCAACTCTTTATTTTATTCGCTTTTTTTTCTTCTTTTTTTGGCATTTTTCTTTTGTTCTTTATTTATTTCTTTTCTTTGCCTTCCCTTTTCTTTATTTCTTTCCTTTTTTTGTACCTTTATATCACTTTCAAACTCCTCGTTCCAAACTTATGTTTTAGCCAATTGTTTCTCAAGAATGTTAAGGAAAGCTTGGGTGCCAAGAGAGGGTCACTACAATATGGGTAAAGGCTTGTAACATAGTTATCAAAAGGAAAAGGTATTAGGCTCAAAAGGGTTGACTGGGGATAGCAACATTGGTGAGCTATGGAAAATTTCAAATTGGGTCAATGAGGGCCTACAATCATTTCTCTAACCAAGCCAAACTTAGAATTTCGCCTAGAAACACATTCGGGGCAAGTTCTAGACTATTAGCACAGGTACTTGGACTTGCAACAAAATACCTCACCTCTCACATAGTTGTATTATTAAAGATAATAGAGTCGAGGGCCCACAACAACCATATTTAAGATTGAAAATCGCTAATGGTTCAACTAAACCACTCAATGATTTCTTAAGTCAATACAAGAGTCAAAAGGTCACTAACTAGAGATATTTCTTCCCAAGAACTTATGTTTAACCATAAAGTTGTAGTTAAATGTGTTGGTACCAAGTGAAGCATGCTTTACCCTTTTATTCATTACTAATGCTTTTACCGAAACATTAAAAATGGACCCAACCCCTTAAGAAGGTTGTCACGCCCCATCGTTGGGAAGAGTCACCTGGTTCATACAGAAACCACCTTTGGAAAGAATCGTGGCATTAAGAAAACCAAAGGCTTATTGATCACTTAAACATAAAAAGAATCTAATAAGTCAAAAATAAGTTATCAGCATAAATAAGAAGCTATTAAGCTAGACATTGACTACTAAGAAAACAAACTAACAAAGCTATGAAATAAACTACTAAAAGCATAACTGAATATACAAAATAAGGAAGGGAAAGCGAATATATACATCAATAGAGAGAAAGAAGAATATGTACATAAATAAAAAGGAAAAGAGAATGTTATCAAATTATTACAGGCCAACTGCCATCAAATCAAAATAAGCTACACCACCCCCCAAATAAGAATAAGCATTGTCCCTAATGCTTAACAAAATTAAACTCAAGGAAGGAAGAGAGTAGAGAAAACTCCCTATGTGGCCTTAGTGTTGATAACATCATCACCATCCTTAGGCTCCTCGAACTGTATCTCATCGTCCTCTGCTCGGGGAGTAGCTGGGTTGGTGAACATCTCTAACACTGACTCTGCAGTGTGGGCAGTGTGGGCAGTGAGGTCTGGCTCCTCAGATTGGCCATCTCCTGCCTTTGATGCCTCTGGTACTGATGGTGCTGCTGGTGCTGCTGATGCTGACTCCATCAGTAGATCAAGTGGAAAATCCCCAGCTGATGCTATCTTGGCCACCTCTTTGGTCATCTTGTCAAGTGATTTCTTCGAGGCTTGTGATTTCCTCATCTTCTTCACTTTTTTTATCTAACTCCTCAATTACTCCCCCATGTGCCACCAGAGACTCCATAATAGTTTGTTGGTTCTCCAGAATCTTCTTCAAGGTCTCCTCGAATATGGGAAAAGTCTGGGGTGCTGGGGTAGAAGACTGTGCTGCAACAACACTGGATAAGTCAGCCATCTTTGCAATAGTTGTTTGCATCGAGTTATTGATACTTGCCAGAGTATGGGAGACTCTCAACACTGTGAGTGGATGGGAAGAAGATGAAGGCACTGAAGCGGATGATGGCCCTGCAGATGGTGGTGGAGGTATGGCAGTCATACTTCTAGAAGGCCCGACTCAAATGGCAGGCCTGTCAATTGAAGGTATAGCTGCTAAAGCTATAGCTACCATCGGAGGCTCTTCAGACTGGCCCTCAGTAGTAGTTGGCTGACCCTTGCTCTTGTTCTTTGGGTTCCTCGGGTCCTTGAGAGAGTACCATAAAAAGGGTTGCTTTTCCTGAACCTTTGTATCAAATGGCTTTGATTCCACTCCCACATCCGTAAGGTATTCTATGCTGGTGTTTTGATACGGGTAGGAGCTCTCACCTGGCCTAACAACCACTGAAATGTTGGCCTACATGATGGCACCCATGCTGATAGTGTACCCAGCCACGATAGATGCCATAAAACTGCCCGAGGGATAGGAAGGATATCTTTATTTCTGCATGGGTCAATTCGGCTGTAGAAAAATGTTTGTCAACCCTTGGCTTCAAAGTTGAGGGTGTTCCGTTGAATGGGAACCCCTGATGTGATCCATGATGGTGGTGGGCCTAGAGCTATTATTATCTCGCTAACCAAGGGTGAGCCGCATCACCCATTCGATATTTCTCCAGATATTGTACTGGCTCCACATCCTCGATCCCCAAGTAAGTGTTGAGTGATGCTTGATTAAATCTCATTTTCAAATTTCTCACTTTTATCCCTTAGTCCCCTTTTTGATATGCGCCACATTGGCATAGAATTCCCGGACCAAGTGCTCATTAGCATCCACCACTCTTCGATGAACCATGTCCTCCTTTTTCTATCCCAAAATTGTCTTGCCACGTTCGGGTTGTATCTATCCGAATCCTTCAACTCAAATTTACACTCAAGAGTGAGCGATCTTTGGGTCCACCATTCTCTGAACATGTTGAAAGCATTCAGGATCACGAATCTGTCTTCCTAGACTTCCTTCTTTTTCGACCTCTCTAGACCGACAACTCGGCTATCACCCCATCGACATTCATCAAGTATAGTGTCAGGTATAACATCATCATCATCAACTGGAATAGGTGTTGTAGGGGAATGTGAGGAAGAAGGATCTGAACCTTGGCTATCCTCTTTCGAACCCTCAGAAGAGCTAGCTGAGAAGGAAGGTTCATCTCTCAGTTGTAGTCTACCCGAAAATTGTCTTTGTTGAGACTGTGCATCAACTTGCTCTTGCACGTAATTTCCCTAGACGTGACATACTTACTAGATTCTGTATGTTCTGGAACTCCCTCGACAGTTTCTTTCTTTGCTATTACTCTTTTCACAACTAGTGGTATGTTACCCCTACCTCGGCCTTGGGAGGGTTCACCCCTCCGTTTAAATGTATCGCCTCTACAACGAGATCTCACCATTTTCTGTAGTTCATAGAAATAGGGTTCAATTAAGTCCAACTTCACAGTTTAAAACAGTTGATGACGGTTGAGGTAAAAATAGAAGTAGGGTCAAGTAGTGTGTTCCGTACAATAGTGAGTGCGACTGCACAATGGAAAGTGTGGACCGCACAATTTTGAAGTGAGGCCGCAGCCCTGATTCTGAGGTCCGCACAATTTCTTGTGCGACTGCACAATTAAAATGCGGATCGCACAATTAAAATGTGGACCGCATAATTTTGAGTGTGGCCGCACAATTATAACATCAAACAAGAAACTTTCTGATATCAGATAATTGGTCGATCTGCGGCCGCACATAGTTTTCTACGACCGTAGTCGAATTTGTACTAACAGCATAATTTTAAGTGTGGTCCGCAAAATCAACTAACACAAGTTATCTTTACTTAAGGATCTGTGGACCGCACAATTTAAATAAATTTGGCAGGTACAATAGGGTTCTAACTTCTAAGCAAAAATTGGACAGTGCAATACCAATTAAACATGATAACTAGTTTACCCATCCTCCAAATAGCAAGTAGGAAGTTACCCAATGCATTAAAACTCAACATGATGAGGAATTTTACAATTAGGGATCAAAAGAACTAAATCAATTAAGAACAAAATTAAGAAAATTGAAAAATCTAAGGATGAATTTAACATACTAGTAATGTAGTGATGCAAGGAATAGATTGAGATGATGAAAAGAGAGTAAGAAGATTGATTCAATTGAAAGTACTATGCTTGCTTTTGTGTGGAGAGTTTAGAGTGCATAAAGTTTGGAACAGTGTGAAGAGGGCCTATTTATAAGTTCACCAAATTGGGGTAAAGCTTAAAGCTGAATACGGCTACACAATTTTATGTACGGTCCGCACTCTTTACCTGGTACCACAACCCTTCAGTGAAAATCTACGGTCCGTAAAATTTTAGGTGCGGCCATAAATATTTGTGCGGCACAATTCCAGGTGAGGCCATAGATTGGTCATTTCTCTAATAGAAAAACTTTAGAGAGTGTGCATTTTTGGTTTTCTAGTAGTGCGATCCATACAATAATTTTGCAACCGCAGAGTTCATTCTGTTGTGGCACTTTATTTTGTATGGTCCACACAATTTCTATACTTAGCAAAAAAAAATTGAGTAGAGACTTTGTAAAGCACACTCATTCCTGCATACACTTCAACACCAGTTAGTACAAAACAAAACCTATCTAAAGAAGAAGAAAAAGATAAAGAAAAAGACACATGGGTTGCCTCCCAAGTAGTTCAACATCACGGCATGACACATATTACCAATCACTTGAAATGGAGAACCTCTACGACGTGGCCATCATCAACTTTTCCAGGATAGTGCTTCACCCGGTGCCCATTGACTCTAAACACTTCATCATTCTTATTTTTCAAGTCCAATACACCGCATGGTGTCACACCAACAACTTCAAACGGGCCACTCCATTTTGACTTCAACTTTCCCGGGAACATCCGTAACCAAGAATTAAACAATAACACAAGATCACCTTCTTTAAACTTCTTGTTCTGAATGTGCTTGTCATGGAGGTACTTCATCTTCTCATTGTATAAGGATGAACTTGTATATGCATGAAATCGGAACTCATCTAGCTCATTCAATTGTGCTACTCTTAGGTTTGCGGCAACATCCCATTCAAGGTTCAAGTTTTTCAAAGCCCACATGACCTTATGCTCAAGTTCTGCTAGAAGGTGACAAGATTTCCTAAAGACCAACCGGTATGGAGACATCCCAATCGGTGTTTTGTAAGCCTTTCTATAAGCCCATAAAGCATCATCAAATTTTTTCAACCAATCTGTCCGGTTGGCATTCACTATTTTTGACAAAATAATCTTGATCTCCCTGTTGGAGATTTCCACTTGTCCACTTGCTTCAGGATGATAGGGAGTCGAGACTTTGTGAGTGACACCATACTTGGTGAGTAAGGTATCAAAAGCCTTGTTGCAAAAACACGAACCCCCATCATTTATGACAGCCCTTGGAGTACCAAATCTTGTAAAGATGTTCTTCTTCAAAAATTCCACCACACTCATCACTTCATTGTTGGGCAAAGCAACGGTCTCAACTCATTTGGACACATAATCACCCGTGACTAGGATGTAGGTGTTTCCATAAGAGCTCACAAACGGACCCATGAAGTTAGTACCCCACTCATCAAAAATGTCAATTTCCAAGATGGTGGTGAGGGGAATCTCATTTTTCTTTGAAATTCCACCGGCCCCTTGACATTCATCATAACGTTTGACTAGATCACTAGCGTAGTTGTAGAGAGTAGGCCAATAGAATCCACAACTTAACACTTTTGCCGCCGTTCTAGCTCCACCATGGTGACCACCATATGGTGAAGAGTGGAAAGCCTCAAGAATTTCCACTTGTTCCTCCTCCGGCACACATCTTCGAATCACACTATCGGTACAAATTCGGAAGAGATACGATTTATCCCAATAATATTCAAGGCAATCCCGTTTGAGATTCTTCCTTTGGTTTGAAGAGAACTCATTTGGTACAATGCCACTCACAAGATAATTTGCTAAATCAGTGAACCATGGAATCTTTGTCATTGAAATGGCTAAAAGTTGCTTGTCGGGAAAGGAATCATTAAGCTCAAGGCCGTCATGTGACCTTCTCTCCTCCTCCAATCGAGACAAGTTGTCTGTCACTTGATTTTCACTGCCTTTGCAGTTTTGGATTTCTAGATCGAACTCTTGCAATAAAAGCACCCACCGTATTAACCTCGCCTTTGAATCTTTTTGGCTCATTAAGTACCAAAGCGCTGCATGATCAGTATGGATAATCACCTTTGTAGCCATCAAGTATGGGCAAAACTTCTCTATATTAAAGATAATAGCAAGGAGCTATTTTTCCATCAGCGTGTAATTGACTTATCCATCGTTCATGGTCTTACTAGCATAGTTGAACGAATGAAAGATTTTGTTGATTCGCTACCCCAAAACTGCTCCAACTACCATATCACTTGTGTCACACATAAGCTCAAAAGGCAAGCACCAATCCGGTGCGATGATAACAGGAATAGTTGTCAACTTGAACTTGAGTAATTCCTCATTGAAATGGAATTTGGCATCCTTCTCCAAAATCTTACACAAGGGGTTCACTACTTTGGAAAACATCTTCATAAAATGGCGATAGAACCCCGCACGACCCAAGAAACTCCTCATTCCCTTCACGGATGCAGGGGAAACAAGTTTAGAAAGTACTTATATTTTGGCCTCGGCGACCTCAATACCATTCTTTAAAACTTTATGGCCAAGGATAATACCTTCCTCGACCATGAAGTGACATTTCTCCCAATTCAATACCAAGTTCGTTTCTTCACATCTTGCCAAGAACTTATCCAAAATTTTTAAGCAATCATCAAAAGAATTCCTTACCATGGAAAAGTCATCTATGAAGACCTAAGAAAATCCACCACTATGTCGGTGAAGATAGCCATCAAACGTCGTTGAAAAGTCGTCAGTGCATTGCATAACCCAAATGCCATCCGCGAGAATGCGAAAGTACCATAGGTAAATGTGAAAGTAGTATTTTCTTGATCCTCTGGAGCAATAAGAATTTGATTGCAGCCGGAATACCCATGAAGGAAATAATAGAAAGCACGACCGGCCAATCTATCAAGCATTTGATCAAGGAAAGACAGTGGGAAATGATCTTTCCTTGTGACTTTGTTGAGCTTGCGATAGTCTATATACGAGAAATGCAACAAAGTGGTAAAAAGGTACAAAATGAAGAAAAGGAAAGGCAATGAAAAGGAAAGAAAATCAAAAAGTAAAAAAGAATGAGCAATATAGAAAACAAAGTAGGGATCGAATAAAAGTAAAGTAATGAAAGGCATGGAAAGCCTAAAAAAGAGAAAAAGGTTTGAAATGAGCAAGAAAGAGAGACAGTGTGTCTCTCTAACCCCGAAGAAAGAATTAAAATGATTCAAAAGAAAGTCAAGAGAATGTGTGACAAAATGAAGCAAAAGAAGTTCTTAAGGGAATATGGAACCTACTTAGACCAAATATTCCCTACCCTGAACCAAAAGCCTTCACTATGACTCCGCAAAAGCCCTATATGATCTTAAGTTGAATGAAGCTTACATTAGTGGCGACTCACATAAAGGGCAAGCTTATGGTACTTAGAGCCGGACTTGTGACCTTTCTTTGAGAGAGATGAGTGTGCTTCCACTATCCTCATTCTGAGTGTTACAATCTAAAAGTGATGATTTGCTGAGGGAGAGTTGAAGATGTATGAGTTTGGGTTCCACAATGACCAAAGTAGTAGAAAGAGTTTCTTTGATGTGTTGAGTCAACTCTTGATGCTCTTGTGTCGCACTAAAACCATGGTGCTTAAAAGTTCAAATGTTGTTAATGATTCATTTGAATTGAGGGCAATTGTTAGTCCCAACTGAGGCTAGATGAGGTCACTTTAGGTCGGCTGAATTTTCTTGGATTTACTCTTAAGGGGTGGGTCTTATTTTGTTTGCTTGAGGACAAACAAAAGCTTAAATTTAGGGGAGTTGATAACTAAAGATTCTAGCTCATTTTACACTCCTTATCACTTGAGTTTTAAGTAAAAATGTATACAAAATAGTCCCAAAGGCTTACATGTCGTACTTGTTTGCAGGGTTTGATCAAAAAGGTGACTACTAGTCAAAATCAGCTCAAAAGGAGTGAAACATGCAGAAGTACAAGGACAAGTTCAAGCATAGTTAAAACAAGACCCACTGCGGACCGCACAAAATGCGGTTTGGTCGCAGTGAGGAGATTGAGAGAGTGCTAATTTCAAAAGCCCAAGCAGAGCGGAACGCAGTGGACTCACCGCGACCACACTCGATATTGTGCGGTCCGCAAAGAAGGAGTTCAGAGAGTTGAAGATTTGGACCTAATGGCCAATGCGGTCCGTGTTCCTTTTTATGTGGACCGCAATAGAAGCCACCGCGGCCGCAGTACATTTTATGCGGCCCGCGGTGGCCAAGTTCATAGAGCAGAGTTTAAAACCAAGAAGCCCCATTGCGACTGCACTCAATTTTGTGCGGACCGCACTACCCGTGCATGTATTTTTTTGTCCAAAAATTTCGGCCTAGTATAAATACTTTTTTTTCACATTTTTAGGGCATCTTTTCTAATCTGAGTTGTGGTTGAGCACGTGAATGAGTCTTTTGTTCCTTTTTAAGTAAATTTGGGCTACTAATACGCTGAATCTCTATTATCCTAGTTTGTAATTAATTATTTTGGTTATTTCTTCATCTAATTTCTTATTTTCTTCCCTAAATATGAGTAGCTAGACCCACTAGCTAGGGTTGTGGCTCAACCCTAGTGTGGGTATTTGATGAGTCTTGAGTTTTAAGGCTTGAATGTGTATAGGTGTTTGATAATTGGACCAATTTATGTTTTCCAAGTTGAATTAGTGGTTGCAAACACTAATTTGTGCCTTTGTGACTTGAGTTCTTCTTGAGAAAGAGAACTTGAATCTAGGAAAATTGGTCCAACAAGGAATTGGGGCATATTCGAGAAATTGATAGCCCCAATTAAAGGGTTAAACCTAGAGATAGTAATACCTGACTTGAACCTCAATTGCTTGCTCAATTGTAATACCCAATTGGTCTTGAGAAAGTCAATTCAGGCAAAATCACTCAAACTACCGAGAGGTATAGAGTGAGAACTTTCGTGCATTGGTTATATCGTAATCCCCATCATAACATCCTTTCATTAGACTTGAGAATCCATTAAATATCCACCTAGGAGTGGGTCACTTCCCTAGTGCCTCTTTAACCTATTAGAAAACCCTTTAACAATTACTCTTAGCTTAATTTAGCATCTTATTAGCATAATATTAGAAGTAATTAAAAAGACCAACTATGATTAGAAGTGTAATTAAGAGTAGTGCACATTGCGAGTTTGGATAGGAAACCAACTCCAACTTCTAGCTCCCTGTGGATTCGACCCCGACTTATTCGGGTAAAAGCAGCTTCGACCCACTCTCGCCACTCTATAGTGGTGCAGGGTTGGCATATATCACCTTTTTTGTGCCGTTGCCGGGGAGCTAACGGTTTTGGCTATCTATCTAAATAGTTTTGTGTATTGCTTTTTTTTTCCTTCTGTGTTACTAATCTTTGTTTGACACCAATTCAGGTACAAAATGGCAGCAAATGACAACAATGACCCTCTTTGAAATGTGATCCCTGGGGAGGACGTTGATGATATTGGCGAGGATGAGGTACCTTTTGTACCTCAAGGAAAATGGAGAGGCTGCCAGGCCAATGCTAATGCCAATGATAATATTTCAGACCCTCCCCCACCACCTCCATGAGTGGCCCCTCGAGTGCTTCCCAACCAAGGATATGCCAGTGCAATTGTCCCACCCTAATTCGGGCAGGCAATTTTCAAATTACCAATGTGATACTGACCTTTCTGGAGAAACGAGGATATTTCTCGTATGCTCCTGATCAAAATGCCTACAAGCACCTCAAGGGTTTTGTTGATACATGCTGGGGGAGCAAGCAAACCAACGTGTCCGAGGATGTTTTACGATTGAGACTATTCCCCTTCTCTCTTCGGGGGAAGGCTCTTGACTGGTTGGAGAGACTCCCCAACCATTCCATCCATACCTGAGATGAGTTGGCGATAAATTTTCTCACCGGGGCATATGGAAACCTTGAGGGATGAAATCTTAGCTTTCAAACAAGAGCCCAACGAACCACTACATGAAATTTGGGAGCGATACCGGACCATGGTTAAGGAATGGACGAACAATGATATGACTGAGGAGATGATACAACAGACCTTCTATCGGGGCATTAACACAATAAATCACTGTATAGTGAACCAATTAGCTAGGGGAAATTTCATAAACACGCCCTATGATCAAGCTTGTGAGATTTTGGATAAGATGGCGGACACTTCTTCCGCTTGGAAAAGTAGAGCAAACGTGCCACAGAGTAACCCCACGGTCATTCATTTGCATAAGGAGCTCCATGATCATGGGCGGGTAATAGTATAACTGACAACAACCATGAACCAGCTAGCAAAGTCACAGTTACAACAGGTGCAAGCTTCATGATAAGTTAATGCTATGGAGGGTGTCAATATGTTGGTGAACAAAAGAAGACAAAGAGGGCAACAAAACCAATGGAATTCAGATCAATACAACCAAGATAGTGGTGGGTTCCAAGATGATGGGTATGAAGAGCAGAATGAAGAAGTGCAATACGTGAATAATTATCAAGGCCAAAGGTGCAACTCTGATAACCAACAACAACAATGGAGATCCCAAGGCAATTGGGGTAATCAATAACAAGGCAATAACAATTGGAATAATCAACAACAAGGGAACAACAATTGGGGACACAATAATCAAAATCCTAATTGAGGCAATCAGAACAATAACCGGAACAATCAAGGGAACTGGGGTAACAACAACAATTGGGGTGGAAACAACAATGAGGGTGGATGGAACAACAACAATCAGGAAAATCAGGGGCAAGGCTTTCAGAGGACCCCAATGTAGCAACAACCGAGCAATACACCTCATTTTCCATCCCAAGGTCCTAGTTCATCCAACAGTGACATGGGGAGAATTGAAATGGTATTTGAACAGATGATGAAAAAGAGTGCAGATTCAGATGCTCAGTTAGCATCCCACAACACTTCAATAAAAATTTTGGAGGTTCTCTAGGCCAAATCTCATAGTCCTTGAATACTCGTCCTAATGGGGCTCTACCTAGTGATACGGTAGTGAACCTGAAGGGTGGGAACCATATCGGGCAAGCAATGGCAGTAATTACAAGAAGTGGATAAGGCGGTGATATGAATGCCTCCAACAAAAAGAAATTTTGAGTGATGAAGTTGAGTTGCAAGAGGATGAGATCCCTTTGGTGGTGGAAAATGTGATTAATGATAAAGTAAATGAAGAAGTGAGGATTTATATCAAAGATACCGAGGTGGAAACTCAGAATGACATGAACTCATCTAGGGAACACGTCATAGACATGCCTGAAGCGGTTGTGCCTAAAGCCAAGGCTCTTATGCCTAGGCCACTTCCACCTTATCCTCAAAGGCTAGCAAAGAAAAAAAAAGAGAATCAGTTCAAAAAGTTCTGTGACATGATGAAGAGCTTATCCATTAATGTGCCTTTGGTGGAGGCTTTGGAGCAAATGCATGGCTATGCTATATTCATGAAAGATTTGGTGACGAAGAAACGATCCATGGACTTTGAAGCTATTAAGATGACCCACCAAGTTAGTGATATAGTGCATTCAATGGCTCTGAAGTTGGAGGATCCCATTTCTTTCACCATTACTTGCACTATTGGGAGTGCAAACTTTGCTAAAGCTCTATGTGATTTGGGGCAAGTATCAACTTGATGCCCTACTCAGTTTTCAAGACTTTGGGTATTAGATAGCCGAGGCCGACTTCCATGAGATTGCAAATGGCAAATAGATCGATGAAGAGGCCTTTGGGTATAATAGATGATGTTCTCATCCGGGTGGACAAATTTATCTTGCCAGCTGATTTTGTGATTCTCGATTGTGAGGTTGATTTTAAGGTACCTATAATTTTGGGAAGAGCTTTCCTTTCTACTGGGAAGGCCTTAGTTGATGTGGAAGTAGGGGAACTCACGAGTGGGTGATGAAAAAGTAATCTTTCATGTGTGCAAGTCAATGAAGCAGCCCAATTGTACCGAAGTGTGCTTATTTGTGGATCTTGTCACGGCAGTGATAATTGATGATACTAGTGCAATGATCAATGTGGAGAACCCTCTAGAGGCGGTTTTTTTGAATCTTGATATCAATGAGGATGAAGGCCGTATGGAGTGTGTCAATTCTTTACATGGAATGGGCTCTTACTTTTATGAGCCTCGGAAGATATCCATGGATCTTGAAAATAGAAAGACTCCACCAACCAAGCCTTCAATTGAGGAACCTCCGGTGCTGGAGTTGAAGTCATTGCCTCCACACATCAGGTATGAATTCTTAGGCCCCAATTCAACTTTTCCAGTTATTCTTTCCTCTTGTCTTACGAACATGCAGGTAGATGCCACATTGGCGGTGCTCCAAAAGCATAAGAAGGCAATTGGATGGACTTTAGCTGATATTCGGGGAATAAGCCTCGCATTATTTATGCACAAGATTATTCTGGAAGATGATACAAAACCCTCCTTGGAACATCAAAGGAGGTTGAACGAGGCAATGCAAGAAGTTTTGAAAAAAGAGGTGATCAAGTGGTTAGATGGCGGGGTTGTGTACCCCATCTCTGACAGCTCTTGGACTTCGCTGGTGCAATGTGTGCCGAAGAAAGGTGGGATGACCATGGTGACCAGTGCTCAAAATGAACTAATTCCTGTCCGGACAGTCACTGGATGGAGGGTGTGCATGGACTACTGCAAGCTGAACAAAGTGACCCGCAAGGATCACTTTTCATTACCTTTCCTTGACCAGATGCTTGAACGACTTATTGGGCATGCCTTCTATTGTTTCTTGGATGGATATTCTGGGTATAGCTAAATCTTGATTGCTCTGAAAGATCAAGAGAAGACCACTTTCACCTATCCATATGGCACATTTGCCTTTTCTAGGATGACTTTTGGGTTGTGTAATGCACCAGTGACATTCCAACGATGTATGATGGCCATTTTGACCGATATGGTTGAAGATATTTTGAAGGTGTTCATGGATGACTTTAGTGTGGTGGGTGACTCATTTGATGAATGCTTGAAGAATCTTGATAGGGTGTAGGCCCGGTGTGAGGAAACCAATCTTGTGCTCAATTGGGAAAAATGCCAGTTCATGGTTGAGGAGGGCATAGTTCTTGGTCACAAAATTTCAAAACATGGCATAGAGATGGACAAACCTAAAATAGAGGTGATTTCAAGGCTTCCTCCCCCCATTTCTGTCACGGGAGACAGAAGTTTTCTTGGGCATGCGGGGTTCTACCAGAGATTTATCAAGGATTTTTGAAGGTAGTAAATCCTTTGTGCAAGCTATTAGAAAAGGATGTCAAGTTCGTGTTCGATGAGGGATGTATGCAAGCATTTTATCTTCTCAAGCATAAGTTGACAACCACCCATATTATTACCACACCCAACTGGAGCTTGCCTTTTGAGCTCATGTGCGACGCGAGTGATGTTGTGGTTGGGGCAGTTTTCAGTCAAAGAGTGAGCAAAATATTTCATCCGGTGTACTACGCGAGCAAGACAATGAATAAGGCTCAAAGTAACTACACGGTAACTGAGAAAAAGTTGTTGGCTATTGTGTTTCCAATGGAAAAATTTCGGTTGTATCTCATGGGAGCCAAGGTCATAGTGCACAGCGATCATGCAGTTCTTAGGTATTTGATGACGAAGAAATATTCCAAAACTAGCTGATGCGATGGGTCTTGTTACTTCAAGAATTTGATTTGGAAATTCTGGACCGGAAAGGTAGTGAAAACCAAGTGGTGGACCACTTGTCCCACTTGGAGGAGGAAGGGAGGCCGTGTGATGGCCTAGAGATTAATGATACATTTCCCGATGAGCAACTACTTTCCGTATCAATGAATGATATTCCATGGAATCTCGTGTGAGCTCTCTTCTAACCAAAGGAAGAAGCTAAAATGGGATAGTTTGGATTTCTATTGGGATGTGCCGTACTTGTTCAAGATATGCACTGACGTAGTGATCCGAAGGTGTGTTCTAGAGGAGGAGCAGTTGAGTATTTTGGGGTCTTGTCATTTATCTCCCTATATTGGCCATCACGGCGGGGCGAGGTCAGCTTCAAAGGTTCTTAATTGTCGGTTTACTGGCCAACTTTGTATAAAGATGCAAGTGACCTTGTAAAGAGGTGTGACGAATGTCAAAGAGTGGGTGGTATTTCGAAGAAATATGAGATGCCTCTCAACACCATTCTAGAAGTGGATATTTTTTATGTGTGGGGTATTGATTTCATGGGCCTATTTATAAGCTCATCTGGGAACACCTACATTCTAGTGGCGGTTGATTATGTTTCAAAATGGGTCGAGGTCGTGGCTTTGCCCAACAATGAGGCCCAGAATGTGGTTGCGTTTCTCAAAAAGAGTATTTTTACAATGTTTGGCACTCCTCAAGCAAGGGGTCGCACTATTGCAATAGAGCTTTAGACACTTTGCTTGCAAAGTATGGTGTCAATCACAAAGTTTCTACTCCTTATCATCCTCAGGCGAGTGTCCAAGTTGAAGTCTCAAACAGGGAAATCAAGAGTATACTGCCAAAAACGGTCAATGCAAATAGGATCGATTGGTCTAAGAAATTGGATGATGCTCTATAGGCGTATAGGACTGCTTACAAGAATCCGATTGGTATATCTCCGTACCGGTTGGTTTTTGGGAAAGTTTGCCATCTAACAGGTGAGTTAGAACATAATTCCATGTGGGCTTTGAGGAAGCTGAATCTTGAATGGGATATGGCAGCAAATCTTCGTGTGGAACAGCTTAATGAACTTGATGAATTCTGATTCCATGCCTACTCCAGTTCGTCCTTGTACAAGGACAAGATGAAGTACTTTCATGACAAATATGCTCATAGCAAGGAGTTCAAAGTGGGTGATTGACCAGTGGAGTTCATAAAAGAAACCAAAAAAAGGTCCGCGACAAAGCTGTCCCCTCTCTCCATATCTCTACTTACTGGCTGGGTGCAGATAACACTGTAATAATAACAAAGCCAGATAGAGATATTGTTCGTTCAGAATTGATTCAGATGGCGAGGACCCACGGAAAAATCCACCTTATTCATGCTCCGCACAACAACTTGCCCGGTCAATATTATATGTCTATGCAATTTGGTTCTCTTGTTCAATTCTCGGTTACGTATGTTTCTGGGAAAGCTTAAGTCTAAATGGAGTGGACCTTTTGAAGTGGTGTTTGTGACTCCGTTTGGTGCACTTGACTTGAAAAACAAAAATGGTGAGATCTTCGGAGTTAATGGGCCCAGAGTCAAGCACTATCTTGGCAAGTTTGATGACAGTCACGTGGTGGCAATGATCCATCTCAAGTGATTTGATGGTAACCTGTTTCATGCCGCGATGTTAAATCATGCGCTTCTTAGGAGGCAACTCATGTGTCTTTATTTTTGTTTTTCTTTGATTTTCTTTTTTAGAGTAGGATTTGTTTTTGGACTAACTGGTTGTGAGATCTTGTAGGCTTGTTTTGATGCAGTGATCAAGTTGGGAAAATGTGCAACTCTCTGAAGTTTTCACTGCGGCCGCATTGCATTTTCTTGCGGCCGCAATGGCCTTAGTGCGGGGGCGAAAAATCAGTGCGGTCCACAATGATGATTGATGCAAAACAATGGTTCTCTGAAGTTTGCCACCGCGACCACATTGCATTTTGTGCGGTCCGCGGTGGACCACTACGGCCAAGAAGCATTTTATTTGGTTCGCAGTGGTTGCCTTCTCAAGATTCTTGCTTCTGGGTACCGCGGACCGCGGTGCCATTTTGTGCGGTCCGCAGTGGGTAAGTGAGATGGGCTCCAGTTCCTTTTTCTATAAATAGAACCTGAGGCCCTCATTACAAACTTTTTGACCCTTTGCTCTCTAATAGTGAAAAACACTGTTCACACAAGCCCTAATTGCACAATTTCATTCACTTCCTCACAATCATCTGTGTTGCATCTCACTAACTGGTAATCTTAATTTTTCCATAGTCTTTAAATTTGTTATTTTCTTTTAAGTAGCTTCTTAGTCTTCTTTTTCTTCCCATTTTCTTTCAATTCTGTAGCGTAGGTTTGGTTAATCATGATTAAATTAGGACTAATTAGTTAAAAACACTGATTCAACACCTAGGGGATCATTAATAGGTGAAAAATTGGACTGAAATTGTGCAAACTTGAAACTCTAGTTTTGCAGTCGCACTTCATTTTGTGCGGACCGCAATGGTGAACTTCTGAAAGTTGATAAGTGAGGACCGCGACCGCAGTAGATTTTGTGTGGTCCGCGGTGCATCAATGCGGACCGCAATGCATTTTGTGCGATCCGCAGTGCATAGATTTAGAGAGTAGGTAGTCTGATTCCCACCTCTGTGCGGACCGCGATGCATTTTGTGCGGTCTGCAGTAGCTGCTTTGCGGCCGCACTTCATTTTGTGTGGTCCGCACTCCGCAACTTCTGAATGTCTACAAATTTTCTGCACTGCTTCACTGCCTCTGCTAATACTAACAAGCATAGACTGTATTCTCTTTGCAGATAATGGTGAAATCACGAGGCGGGGGAAATAAATAGAAAGGGAAAGCTGAGTCCTCCCAGGGGAGGGACGTGGAAAAATAAGGTTGATCCCCCAAGTTCGGGAAGCAATAAAGTCGACAAGAAAGGCAATCAGGGCTACTGATAGAGCTGCTTCCCATTCATCGAGAAGCGAGTATGAGCCCTCTCGGGAGGTCTGATTTTTTACTCTGTCCCGGAGTATATGGATGACTTCCTGGAGAGGTTGTGACTAACAGATGACCCTACTCCTCAGGGATCCCCTGCTGCCAGAGCATCAGTGCACATATCTTCTGAGTCGTATGATGGCTCAACTAAAGGTAGTGACAAAGCCTACTCTACTTCACTTATAGCTTCATTATCCGGTGAGGGTCCAGTAGAAGAAGGGGGAGAAAAGAAGAACCGGGTGAGCCCCAGGTGGGAGGAGCAGAGAGAACAAGGAACCCAAATGCATGGCAAGATAGATTCTTAAGTGAAGTGGCCAACCACAAGTTCAGAGAATGGTGGCCTGAGAGGAAATTGATTCTTGAAAGGAGTTTTATCGATAAAGACATCTTGCCTCACAACCCCAATATGATAAGACAGTTCATAGAGAGAGTGGTCTGGGACTACTTCATAAGCAATTGTGAGGATGCAAATGAGCACCCGGTCAAGGAGCTCTACACCAATGTTGCCCACATCAAAAAGGGCACTACAGTGACCAAGGTGAGGAATTTGAAAGTAAAGTTTGATGGAAAAACGATAAATGTCTACCTGGGCTTCATGGAAGAGGATTAAACACTGTACTTAGAGAAGGTAACATTGGGGGAGGTTGTACGTCCGTGGTTAGCTAAACACCTGGCAATCCCAGGTACCACCCCAGCATGGTTGACAGCGGGAGTGAAAATTCTAAGGAGGACCCTGAACTTCGAAACAAAAGTGTGGGTGACATTTGTTTGTAGCAGGCTAGACCCCACCACTCACGACAACTCTATCCCTATCTCCCGAGCTATATTGGTCGCATCGATCATGGCGGGGTACCCGATCAACATCGGGAATATGATGTCCAGGGTGATTACACGGGTGGTGGACGAAGGTGATAGAAACTACCCTTTTCCAAATTTCCTGACCATGTATTTTAAGGATCTAGATGTGGAGAAGTGCAAATTTGATCTGAAATTAAAAGCTAAGGCACCTTTCTCCTGGTACAGCACCAAGGGTCCTGACAACCCCAAAGACCCTAAGGACAAAGCCCCTACTTCTACCAGCCAGTCTGAAGAGCCAGTAGTTGTAGTGACTCCTTCTCAGCCACACCATACATGGCCCCAGGACCCTCCACTTCTACTGTTCTAGATATCCTCTCATCCTCACCCTACCCATTAACTGCCCACCGCTTGAACCAGACCCTTGCTAGTATCAATAACTGGATGTAGGCCGCGACTTCTAAGCTGTCTATGCTATCTACCTCTGTAGAAGCTCAGTTTGTACCTCCTCGACCACATCTCCCACCGTCATTGGAGGACACTCTCAAGGAGCTTCTGTACAACCAGAAGAAGCTACTGGAGAATCAGAAATTAATATTGGAGGTTGTGGATTCTCATGGAAAAACACTGAAGGAGCTCGGCAAAGAAATAAAGAAATTGAGGAAGACTCGGGCATCCAAGGAATTGGTTAAAAAAGTTGAGGGCGGACATGGAGAAGATGAAAGAGGATAACTTGGCTTTGGACCTTCTATTGCATGACCCAGCTCCAGCAGCCTAGCCTGAGCCAGAGGGGGAGACAGAGAGGCCAGCAAAAAAGGGGAGGGTGATTCCCCGTGCTGATGATGTTGTTATAGAGTTGGAGGACCCGCAGGGAGGTTCCTCTAGCCAACCCCGGATTCCAGTATAGGCCCAGGTCCCAGTGGAGACACAAATTTCAGGAAGCCATCCACAGGTTCCCAAGCAGACCGAGGACCCAGGGACCCAGACTCAGGATCCTATGCAGGCGGAGGGACAATAGGGAGTTTTCTCTTCACTCTCTATCTTTTCATGTGCTTATTTTGGTTAGTTAGCATTGAGGACAATGCTAGCTTTTATTTGATGGGGTAGCCCTATTTTGATGACTGTATATATGACACTTGTGAACACCTAATTTTTTACCGTATTTAGATTTTGCACTATACGTATTTTATCTTTTGTTTCATTATTTTTATAGGATAAAAATATAAATTTTAAAAGGTCAATTATTACTATCATTATTATTATTATTATTATTATTATTATTATTATTTTAAATTTTTTTAAAAAAATAAAAAAATCCGAAAATATTAATTTTTTTTTATTTCGGTTGGTTTTAAATAATTGAAAAGGGAAAGAAAGTTAGAATAAAAAAAATAAAAGTTAAAAGTGGTGAAAATTAAAAAAATCAAAAGTAAAAGAAAGTTGAATTTTTAAAAGAAAAGTAAAAGAAAGTAGCATTTTTCTTTTATTTAAAAGAAAGTTGGAAATTAAAAAAATAAAAGTAATTAAAGTTTTAATTAAAAAAATAAAAGTAAATAAAGGTGGGATTTATTTTTAATAAAAAATAAAAGCATTTTGTAAGTGGGATTTCTTTTAATTAAAAAAAGATTATAAAATAATAAAATATAAAACAAAAATTTGAAAAATTTCGAACATTTTTGCTATAAATAGAAGAGAAAATTTAGGAAGAAGGGGGTTCAAAAAAAAATAGGAGAAAAGATAGGAGGAACAAGAAAAACGTTAAGAAATATTCTGAAAAATCTAGGGGATATATACAGAATATACAGAATATACACCGCATATACAAAAATTTTAGAAGAAGAAATCGAAAAGATCTTGAGAAATTCAGTAGATAAGTTTTGAGCAAGTTTGGGTTTGGGTTTCAAGCTGGTTGATTCCTGCATTCTTGTTGCACTACTGTTGTTGTTGTATACTACTGCTGTGCTGATCACTCTTGTTTCCTCTTCTTTTGCTTCCTATACCAGGTACATGGCTATAACTTTGCAAATGTTATAAACTGAAACATGAAGCATGAATATATATGAAGAGTTTGAAGTTATAAATTTGATTTAGTTTCTTTTTTTTTTTACTAATTGTACTCAGGTCATTCTATACACTATTGTTATGAAAATTTCAACCACTTTGTATAACTTGACAGTTTTTATAGTGATGTAGTCAATATTGTTTTATTATTTTAGCTTAGTCATTATGTAGTATATGTTCAAAGGCATGTCAAATAGAATCAGGTCCAGTAGACTATTTTAATTCCCATGGCAATCTAATTTCAGCATTCAATGGTTTGAATCTAGGATTAAAACTAGACTTCTAAGTTACCCCATTCCAATTGATTTTTTTTTTCTATAACTTGCAGTAGTTCGTTTAATTAAATATCATCATTTTTACATTTCAGCTTTGCAAAATCGTGAACATGTGTAGAATAAATTAACTAGGCCCAATATTAGAATAAGATTGCCCAGGTCCCATTTAATACTACATACGATGGACCTGGGCCCACGTTGGCAAACGGACTGCCCATATTGCACGTATTTTCTGATTTAACAAACTGCATTCGGAACCTTACTATAACAATTTTCAAGCACGCAAGTTAATTAGGATCTTTTTCTTCTTTCATTTTTAGAGACGAACTTAATAGAAAAATGAAGTTACTTTAGGACGATCCTTTTAAAATAAACGAGACGAGCCTCGCCAAATAAAACACACGAATTGCGGGGCCCTCATTAAATATATATATAAAAATACTTAGATTTCGGGATGTGCCGTTTAGCGAATTTCACGGCCTCCCCC
>MU693751.1:5505-15901 GCA_026770625.1 Nicotiana glauca
AAGTCAACGTGGAGCAAATATCCAGGAAGAAGTCAATTCTCTTTTATTAATTTGAGAAAAACAAAGCTTAAGTCTTTAGAAAGTCCAATTATTAATTTAATGTGATCTATTATCCCGCTCGCGAATCCTCCATGCGACGCGGTACACATAATATACATGCTCAGATAGCCCATTAGAATTTTATCGAGGGATAATTATTCAATTAAGGAAATTCTCTGTTTAACATTTCAGGAATGTTGTTTAATCTCTTTTAAATTTGCTTACAATCAGAGGTGGTTTAAAGAATTCAAGTCAGTAATGAATCCATAAATTATTCAAGTATAGCATGCTTTCTGGGTCCTAATCTACCCGGACAATAGCATAATAGTAGCTACGCACGGACTCTCGTCACCTAGTGCGTACGTAGCCCCCTCACAAATAGGAGCACTTAATCATTTACTTCACCTATGGGGTAATTTCCCCCTCATAGAATTAGAAAGGAGACTCACCTTGCTCCGAAGACTCGAAATCGGCATTCTACATCCTTCCGAAGGCTTGAACCAATGCACAATGCACCAAAACTAGCCAATTAACGACAACTAATGATAATATACTCAAATACTCGCTAACAATTCAAATTATACGAATTCCCAACTTCGTTTAGTGAAATGACCAAAATTCCCTCGGTCCCACGTGCCCGGAATCCAAATTTTCTCGAAGGTAAAAGTTACCTATGACCTTAGGAATTCAAATATATGATTTTCTCCTAATTCCATACTCAAATTCGTGGCTAAAATCCAAGTTTTATAATTTCTAGATTTTCAACCAAAACCTCAATATTTACTCTAATTTCCATGCTTAAATCCATATATAATCAATGTATTTAACACAAAACCAGTAGAAATCAATTACCCCATGCTTGATGTGAAAATGACGCTCAAAGTTGCTCCAAAAATCGCTCCCATGGAAGAAAAATGAAATGAAATGAGCCCAAATCGGATTTTTAAAACATTCTGCCCCAGTCGTTTTCCGCTTTTGCGGTCCTGGGACCGCTTCTGCGGTCCCGCTTATGCGGACAAAATCTGCTTCTGCGGTTCCAAACGACCCCAGGTTTTTTCGCTTCTGCGGTCATACCCACCGCTTCTGCGGTTCCGCATCAGCGGATTATGGACCGCTTCTGCGGCTACCAGGGCCTGCCTCCCTTTCTGCTTCTGTGAGATAAAGACTGCATCTGCGGTCCCGCTTCTGCGGTCCAATAACCGCAGATGCGGTTATGACAGAAGCAGCTTTCCAAATTTCCAAGTTTTGATCCATTAACCTCCCGAATTCCACCCGAGGCCCCCGGGACCCCAACCAAACATACCAACCAATCCCAAAACACATTCCAGACTTGCTCGAGGCTTCAAATCACATCAAACAANTCTAGCCGACTGATCCCGTTGATCATATAACTGGGAGGGAACGTGTCACATTAGAGGTGAACGATCAGAGGTGTCCTCTAATCACCACGACGAGGCTGGTCCCTCTTTTAGTAGACTCAGCTATGAATATTCATGAAGAAATGAATGCCGGGCTCTTTCTTTCACTGCTAACCCCAAGAAGTTTCAACATGCTGAAACTTTCCCCCCAGTCAAACTTCCCAAAACCTTCAACTTTCTATCTTTAGCCAAATGGCTTCAAAATGGTCTACGGACCTCCGAATTCACTTCCGATTGCGCCCCCAACTCCAGAATCACCATACGGAGCTATTCACAGTCTCGGAATTCCAAACGGACGTTGATAACACCGATATGAACTTCAAACCAAACTTGTGAAATTTCTTCTAAAATGCTAACTTCCACAATAGGTGCCAAAACGCTCCCGGGTTATCCAAAACCCAATTCGGGCATACGCTCAAGTCTGAAATCATTATACAAACCTGCTGGATCCTTCGGATCCCAATTCCGAGGTCGTTTACTCAAAATTCCAATCCTAGTTCATTCTTTCAACTTTAAGCTTCTCAAATGAGAATTCTCATCTAAATTTAACTTCGATCTTCCCGAATTTAAATTCCGACCATGCGAACAAGTCATAATACCTGAAATGAAGCTATTCATGGCCTCCGACTACTGAACGGAGCGCTAGTACTCAAAATGACCGGTCGAGTCGTTACATTACTTGAACTCAGTCATGCTAATTTTTCCACTATTTTACAACTCAACTATCTTTACTCAGTTTTGAGACTTAAATGATATTTTAAATGATGTTTTGGGCTGAGAACTATGTTTTACTATGCCCGAGGGGCTTGTGATGATATCTGAATGAATGCGGTCGAGGGCCATGTGTGAGGATACACTAAATGATATGAGTCCGAGGGCCTGAGATACATTTATACGCCACGAGGTGGCTTGAGTAATGTGAGGTCGAGTGCCGAGTGATGTGAGGACGAGTGCCGAGAGATGATTCCATGAGATGGCTTGATATAGCGCTTGGGCCGTAAGGGGCCCCTCCGGAGTCTGCACACCCACAGTGAGCGCGGGTACCTATTATTCTGAGAGTGAGCCCGAGGGGCTGATAATGTTCTAAGAGTGAGCTCGAGGGGCTGAGAGTGTTCTGAGAGTAAGTCCTAGGGGCTGATACTATTCTGAGAGTGATCCCGAGGGGCTGGTACTGTTTTGAGATATTTCCCGAGGGGCAAACCTTTATGTATTCATCTTTCATAATTACTTGTCATTTTACCTATTATACTGTGGTATTTATGCTCGAGGGGCGAATTTTCTGTGCTTATCGGCACTAACTGTTTTGCATTCATTGCGTGACTGTTGAACAAGTTTTTCAAAAGAGGTTTAAACTGAGCTAAGATATTTCTAAAGATTTCACAGCTTCGCTGCTTTTCTCAAACGGTTTTATTCTGCTTCTATACAGCATGTTGGTTTGCTTTACGTGATTTCTTACTGCTCAGTTGTTATTTACCTTTATTACTCACTGAGTTGGAGTACTCACTTTACTCCCTGCACCGTGTGTGCAGATGCAGGTATTTTTGCACCCGATAGCAGGTTTTGACTGATCGGAGGCAGAGTTATCAGATTTAGCGAGGTGACTACCAGCGTTCGCAGCACTGCTTTTCTCCCTTTTGTTTATCAGTCCTGTTTCGTATATTTCAGACCTTGTAGTTGTATTTATACTCTAATAGATGCTCTGACTTGTGACACCCCGATATTGGGATGTATTCCGTACTTTATGAGAAATCTTTTGTTTAGACCGTGGTTATTTAATCATGTTAAAAATTGCTTACTAATATTAACTATTCAGAAAAAGGCGAAATGGGTTGGTTGGCTGGCCTTGTCTTCACGAGCGCCATCATGACCGGATCAGGGTTTGGGTCGTGACAATAGAAGTACTTGGTATTGTCATCACCTAGTTTCACACAGGTTTCCTTACTTTTCTGTTACAGGTGCATTTCGACCATGTAGAAAGATTGTCTGAATTTGGTGTACCTCTCTTTCTCCAGTTCTTGGTAAGCAACATTCAAAGGGTCAGATTGAAGCAACTTCTAGGCTTGCCTAAGAGCCTCTTTATCCATCTTTGACTCAGCAACTATGTTCCTAGAAGACTTAGCATTTACTTCTTTCGGCTCTCTTTTCAGAAGCTTCAATCTTCGAACCACCTGTAGCGTTGTACAACCTTGAACCTGGACATTCCAACCTGCTTATACCTTCTTCCTAAACTGAGGGTGTGTGGCCTACATAAGTGAAATGACCTCCTGATCCTTAGCTTCTCCTCCAGAAATGTGATCTTTACTGGGATATGATCATGTATACCTTCTGGGGGGATAATTTGATTTACTTAGTGGTATAATGCCTAGACATTCATTATTGATGAATATCCATTCAAACTTTGAGAAAATTCTTTGTCCACTGTTGCTTCTATCATTCCATGTGTATCTTTGCCCCACATAAGGAAGCTCAATAAATCCACAAATGTCCACACAGTGATGGAAGTCTGTAACCTCCGACCAGGTTATTGGATTGCCTCCTACTCGTTCATCTGCAGTTAATACTGAAATAAATTCTCTTGAAATTCGACCCTGCTCCTTCTTCTCACTTTGATGCTGAGCCTTTGGAAGTAGTGGCTCTTACTATGAGGTCCAGTGATGAAGAAGATCAGGATGATGTTGCTCTAAGTGCGTTCATTGCCAGAAGGAGGACAATAGCCACTCTGAGCCTTCTCCTAAGCGACCTACTACAAGGTTGCAGAAGAAGGAGGCTCTTGAGTTTGCCTTGAAGAAGAGTAAAAAGAGTAACAGGAAGAAGAAAAGGAGACTGATGAAGGATCGAGAGATTGTTTGTGACAGGAATATTTCAGTAGTAGAAGTGGATGGAGAAGCTCAAGAGTAACCAAGTTCCTTGGTCAAGAGATCTCAGAAAAAGAAACAATCTGCTGAAAGTTCTTCAAAGGGGTTGTTGGAACGCCCAATAAAATGTCTGTGAAAAGTGGTGACAAGTTGAAGCAAGTGGTGGTTGAAGAGTCAATGTCTAATGATGATATTCTAGTGAAATAGAGTGGAAAAGGTAAGTCTAGTGAAGGTCTTGTAAAAAAAATTGGAGAATGTGAAGGAACCCGGTTCTGTGAAGAAAGTGAAAAGTGGAAGTGTTTCTGGTAAAGAAAGGTTGTGGTACCAGAAAGTACTATGGGGTCGCACATTTGACCCCGAAATATATGAGATGATCGGTATGAGGTAAATACTTGAGATGGTCGAATTTCAATTGTGGGGACATCTATTCAAAGTGGATGTGCCAAGGTTTATGAGGATGAGGTCCAAAGTTTCTATGCTTTCCTCTTCACTATTGAATCTGACCATATCTGTGTTCTAGTAAATGGGGTGGACATTGTTATGGACTCTTCTCTGCTAGGAAACATACTCAAGGTTCCTGCTGACAGTATGACTTCTATTAAAGATGTTTGTGGCTCAAACTTTAGGCATGCTAGCTATAGTTAAGGAGGGAGTAGTGCAGCAGGGGGAAAGGGTGCATAAAAAGGCTTTGCATCCTATTTATCAGCTCATGTTTGAGCTGGTGAACAAGGTCCTGCTACCTCGCGCTGAGAGGAGGTCTATGCAGCATTCAAAGATGAATATCATGGTCTCCCCTATGGATTTCTTCTCACGCATGTCTTCAAATTCTTTGATGTGCCTTTGGGACAGTCCAAAATGCGGACCAAGAAGCAGACCTTCTCAAAAACTACTTTAGAGGAATGTGAGTGTGTTGAAAATTTTGGAGGGGTAGGAAGCACTTCAACAATCTCACAACTTGTCAATGCTCAGAACAGTGCCACTGAGGAGATCAGGAAGTTGAAATCAAGGAATTCCATTTTAAAGACTCATCTAAGTCAGGATCAAAAGGCACCAAGGTCCTCCAGTTCATCAAGTGTAGAGGTTGCTCGTCTGACCAAAGAAAATGTTGATGTCACACAACAAGTTGAGAACCTGAGGGAGAAACTGCTCACAGAGCACATATCTGTAAATGCTTGGATTGATCTCATTCTCAACACTCTTGCTGCAGCTTCTAAGCCCTCTTCCTCTAGTGTCCCCTAAGCTAATCCTCCAGTGACCAGTTTCTAGTTTATCTCTTTTAATTTGATGACTTTGTGGTAGTTGTTTTTTTCTTTTTTGTGGTATGGATGGAATTCACTTGTACTGTTGTCACGCCCAAAAACCGAGGGACATGACCGACGCTCGATCGGGTATCCCCCATCGAGCGGACTTGGGTGTCTCTCTATCATGACCCGAATTTCCCACCATCAGGAGTCATGATGGCGCCTACTGTAGGAGCTAGGCAAGCCAAACATTTAAACCTTTTTGGATAACAACACAACAGTAATAACAATAATAAACCCTTAAATAAAAGCAGAAGTCTTTTATAGCATAAATAACTGAAAACCCAGAATGAGGAAGCTTAACATTTCACTACCCAAGACTGGACTCACTATCTCACGAACCTCTAAAGAGTGCTACAAACAAGTCCGAATAAAAAGAATACATAATGTCTATCTCGGTACAATGAAAACAAATAGAAATATAGAAAGGGACTTCGGCCTACGAATACCAGCTAGGGTACCTCGAAAGTCATTGGACTGAAGTCAGCTCCCACTCAATGTACTATTGTTGTGGACCAAAACTTGCTCTGGTACCGTGATCTGTGCAAAAATCACATAAGTGTAGCATCAGCGCAACCGACCCCATGTGCTGGTAAGTGCCTGGCCTAACTCCGGTGAAGTAATGACGAGGCTAGATAGGACTACCAAATCAACCTATGCAGTTCAATATATATATATGCAATAAAAGGAAAGAACACCAAAACTAAACAGTTAAAAGGGGAGGGAAGCATGCTATGGGGGAATACAATCCGGATATAAAAGTCATCAACTTAAATAAGAAGCAGGGCACAACAATAATTAACAAAAACAATGAAATCCAATAGTTGCACCGCATCAACCTTCGTGCTTTTACTCTCATCCTCACCCAAAGCAATCAAATAAAATGCACGGCATCACCCTTCGTGCTTCCCTCACATAACTCTCATTTCATGGCACAGAATGACCTTTCGTACAAATATAATCAAATCAGAGCATGGAATGTCCCTTCGTGCATAAATAATCAAAACATGGCACGGAATGACCCTTCGTGCAATATAATCAAAACATATCACGGAATGACCCTTCGTGCATTATCACTCTTCCTCACCCAAACAGCAATCACAACCAAATGGTCGAGGGAATAAACAATAATAAGAAATGTCCCAGCAAGGGAAAACACAATTAAACAACTAAATCCCGGCAAGGGAGCAATAACAACAACTTTCAGATCCCAGCAAGGGAGATAATCAATATACTCAAACCATCCCGGCAAGGGATTACTCACATCTCTTTCCATTTGTTTCATCTCTTACTCAATAGTATTCTTATCGTTCGAGCCAACGCTCCAAAGAATTTACAATTCACAATTTAATCCTCGTACTCTTCACATTATGTACAAATCATTAATTTAGCATGGAAGAGTCCCAAAATATACCAAAATAAGCACAAACAAAGACCCACGGTCATGCTAGACATCGGTGTATAGATACTCATCACCATGCCTATACACCGTACTCGATCATTTAGCAATTAGCAATCAATAACACTCTAGTCATATTCCCTCAAGCCAAAGTTAGATCAAACACTTACCTCAAATGCTCCAAAAATCCACTCAAGCCTCTAGTATGGCTTTACCCCTCGAATTCACCACAAAACCGCTCAAATCTAGTCACAAATTACTTGAATGTATCTACAAATGCTAATTGAATCAACTTGAATGCATGAAAATGAATTTCCCAAACATTCACTCAAAAATTCCCAAAATGCCCCTGGGCCCACGTGGTCAAAACCCGAGGTTCGAACCAAAACCTGGTTACCCATTCCCCCACGAGTTTTCATATCTATGATTTGTTTTGAAATCGAACCTCAAATTGAGGTCCAGATCCCCAATTTTAAGAAAACCTAGGTTCTACCCAAAATCCCCATTTTCACCCATGAAAACCCTTGATTTTAAGATAAAAATATGTTAAATGATGTAAAAGATTGAATAAATTAAGTGAAAATCAACTTACAAATGGATTGGAGAAGAAAGTTTTCTTGGAAAATCGCCTATGGAGTGTTTGAGTTGAAAGAATGAAGAAATGAGGTGAAAATTCGACTAAGTATGAAAAATGCAGGTCTCTGATATGGGAATTGCGAACTGAGGTTCGCTATTGCGAACCTTGACCAAAATGTGGGAATTGCGAACAAGCTTCGCATTTGCGAAGCCAGTCCAATGCTGGGATTTTCGCATTTGCGAAAGGGGCCTCGCAATTGCGATCAATGGCCCTCCGCATTAGCGATCAAAATGATCGCATTTGCGACCCAGTGCAGATTTCCCGGACTTCGCATTTACGAAGAGGACGATCGCATTTGCAATCATAGGCCACAATCCCAGAAATCGCAATTGCGATGAATGGCTCGCATTTGCGAGCTCGTAATTGCGAGTCTCCACTTCGCAATTGCGAAGATCACAGAAGTCAAAAACACCAGAAAATTTTAAAGTCCAAAATGCACTCCGATGCATATCTGAAACTCACCTGAGCCCTCGGGGATCCAAACCAAATATGCACAGAACCTCAAAAACATCCTACGGACTTACTCATGCGATCAAATCGCCAAAATAACATCAACATCAATGAATCAAACCTCAAAATCATCATTTTCATTTCAAACTTCATAAACTTCCAACTTTAGTTATTTAGGTCCGAAACACGTCAATTGACGTCCGATTTTGACCAAACTTTACAGGAAGTGCTTAACACATATTTAAGACTTGTATCGGGCATCGGAACCAAAATACGAGCCTGATACCATCACATTTTGATAAATTTTCATTTTCATTTTCCTTAAACATTTTCAGAAAACAATTTCATGGAAAAATTCATTCCTCGGGCCTGGGACCTCGGAATTCGATTCCGGGCATACGCCCAAGTCCCATATTTTTCTACGGACCCTCCAGGACCGTCAAATCACGGGTTCGGGTCTGTTTACCAAAAATGTTGACCGAAGTCAACCTTAATCATATTAATATCAAAATTCTTCAAATGTTTCATAGAATTCACATATTTCGACATAAAGCTTTCCGGCTACGCACTCGGACTGCACACACAAATCGAGGCAACTAAAAGTGAGGTTTTCAAGGCCTCAGAAGCGCGGAAAAAGAGAGAAATCCGGTGATGACCCTTTGGGTCGTCACATTCTCCACATCTAAAACAACTGTTCGTCCTCGAACGGACAAAAGAAAGAAGTACCTGAGTCAGGAAATAGATGAGGATAACAACTCTTCATATCAGACTCGGACACCCAGGTCGATGCCTCAGGAGGCTGACCTCTCCACTGGACACGCATTGAAGGAAAACTCTTCGACCTCAACTGTCGAACCTGCCGGTCTAGAATAGCTACTGGCTCCTCCTCATAAGACAGATCCTTGTCCAACTGGAGAGTGCTGAAATCTAACACGTGGGCTGGATCGCCGTGATACCTCCGAAGCATGGACACATGAAACACTGGATGCACGGCTGACAAGCTAGGTGGCAAGGCAAGTCTATAATCCACCTCTCCCACACGATCTAGAACCTTAAATGGGCCAATGAACCTAGGGTTAAGCTTGCCCTTCTTCCCAAATCTCATCACGCCCTTCATAGCGACACTCGGAGCAAGACCCGCTCACCAACCATAAAAGCTACATCTCGAACCTTGCGATCCGCATAACTCTTTTGCCACGACTGAGCCGAACGACGCCTGTCCTGAATGATCTTGACCTTATCCAAGGCCTCCTGGACTAAATCTGTATCCAATAATCGAGCCTCTCCCGGCTCAAACCATCTGACTGGAGACCGACATCGCCTACCATACAACGCCTCATATGGAGCCATCTAAATGTTGGACTGGTAGCAGTTGTTGTAGGCGAACTCTGCTAAAGGCAAAACTCATCCCACGAGCCTCCAAAATCCATGACACAGGCTCGGAGCAAATCCTCCAATATCTGAATAGTCCTCTCGGACTGGCCATCCGTCTGCAGATGAAATGTTGTGCTCAACTGAACCTGGGTGACTAACGCCTGCTGAACTGCTCTCCAGAAGCGCGAGGTAAATTGCGTACCTCGATCTGAAATGATAGATGTCGGCACCCCATGAAGGCGAACAATCTCTTGGATGTAGATCTCAACTAACCTCTCCGATGAATAAGTGGTTGCAACAGGAATAAAATGCGTTGACTTGGTCATCCTATCAACAATGACCTAAATAGCATCAAACTTCTTCTGAGTCATCGGAAGTCCAGTAACGAAATCCATGGTAATCCTCTCCCACTTCCACTCGAGAAGCGCAATCCTCCGAAACAAACCACCAGGCCTCTGATGCTCATACTTGACCTGCTGACAGTTCAAACACCTAGCCACATATGCAATAATATTTTTCTTCATCCTATACCACCAATAATGCTGCTGCAAGTCCTGATACATCTTCAGAGCGCCAGGCTGAATAGAATACCGAGAACTATGGGCCTCCGCTAAGATCAACTCTCGAATCCCATCGACATTGGGCACACAAACTCGCCCCTGCAACCTCAAAACACCATCATCATCTAAGGTCACCTTCGTGGCACCTCCGCATTGCACCGTGTCTCTCAAGACACATAAATGGGGATCATCAAACTGCCGATCAAGGATACGCTCCAATAATGAAGAACGAGCGACTGTGCAAGCTAACACTCTGCTAGGCTCGGAAATGTCCAACCTCACAAGCCAATTGGCCAAAGCCTGAATATCCAAAGCAAGTGGTCTCTGGCTGACCGGAACATAAGCAAGACTACCCATGCTGGC
>MU693754.1:2107-43117 GCA_026770625.1 Nicotiana glauca
CCTTTCAACTATTCCACAATCAAAACGCATATGAACAATTAGAGATTAATCAACAAAACCTAATTATAATGATAAAACAACCAAGTAATTCCCAACGGGTTCTATCAAAACCTTAGGTTAAGAAATTAGCTACTCATGATATTGGGTAACACAATAGCTAAAGAATTCATGCTCATAAATTGCAAGAAAATAAGAAGAATAAAAAGTAATGATGTTTGGTGATCTTTCACACTTGTTTCTCTTGCCAAAATAACTCCAAAAATAAGCCCTCCTTGCTTTTGGGGCGAGTTGTCTACATTATATAAGGGATTTACAAAAGTTTAGCCTATTTACACTTTGGTCCCTAATGTTATTGCATCGCCCAGTTACGTCCGCGGCCGCGGCGCCAACCACAGTCAATCGCGGTGCGGTCTGTAACAAACAGCGGCCGCGACCGCGGCCAACCGCGGTGGACCGCGGAAATGCCTGGTTCCGTTTCCTTCATATTTTTGTCACTTTGCTTGGTTGCTTGCTCGTGGATACTTCTCAATTGTGTGATTTATGCTTGTTCTTGCCTCCAAACACTCCATTTTAGTCTTGATCTATCATGCATTCCCTGCGAAACCAAGTAACATCAATTCACACATTTAACCAACAATTTTCATAATAAAAACAACAACAAAGCGTGGAAGAATTATGTTGGCTGCTCCATTTCTCCGCTTCCAGTTACTGACCCAAAAGCTCAAATAATGTATGTGTTTAAATCCCTAAATACTTTCATTTTTCTTTTGGGTTATATGAAAGCATGTTGTGTTTTCTTAGGATTTTCAAATAAATATTAAGGGAAATTTTTTTTATTTGGGATTCTTTATAATGATTATAGAAGGCAAAATTTTTAACATGCAGCTAGCAATAATTATTATTTTAATATTTTTACATTTGTATTCTCATATTTCACCTCAAATTTCTTTGACCCATTTGAATATTTACATGAATTCGTACAGATTGTGTAATCTAAGTGTTGTTATTTGTTGATTCTAAGTCTTGGCCGAACTCTCATCTATATATTTTCGTGGGTAAGTGAAAGTTTCTTCTTGAAAGACCCTTTTGGCGTTGTTATTGCAATTTTATATTTGATATTTCATTCTTTTTCTGTTCTTATGTGGTTATGCTTTTTTTTCCGCATAAATTTGACAACTTTCTAGTCCCAGAAAGCTTTGAGACAAGAAATTGGGTTCTCTCCTGCCACTTTCAAGCTCCACTTTTACTATATTCCAGGTAACCTCATAACTCGAAGTTAGTTTTATGATCTATTTTATGACACTATGGTTTGAGTTTGAGCCTGTATTGTGCTGATTTGGGTTTTAAGAATTTTGACCTGATTTGGATAATCTCATATTCTAGACCTTAGTCTTATTGGTTTTTTTGTTTCTATTTCGGATGGTACCTATTATTGTATAGTTTTGGGTGTATTCTGCTATTTATTTGCATAATTTTCTGTTTATCTGCATTGTGCTATGCCTTCTTTAATGATTTGTATAATATATTTTTGTATTAAAAAATGCTCCATCTCAGTTTCTGGAACTTACTTTCAATTCCTTAGTTTTATTTTGTATGATTTAGTTGTTATATACAACCTGTACTCTGCTTCTGTTTGATCTAGTTAATTCTGCTAGTATCTTGTCATGACAATTGACTATTGTTTGGACGCTTGGGCGGCTGGTCTTGCTCTTGTTAGACCATTTTCTATTGTCAAAATAACATCAAGTTCTGGTAGTCTATTAATTTGACATATGAAAAAGGACTAGTATATTGTTAGTTTTCTTCTGAGTTCTGATAGTAACTTAACCAAAAAGAGTGCTTCTGAAAGTACTGCATGATTTGATATGGGATTTTGATTGTGTCGGTTTTTGAAAAGCTATTTAACAATCTTTATTTGGATAAAGTCATTAGACAGGATCTTTTAGAATGATGCATTTTTGTTCTGTGATTTATAGTGTGTTTGTAGTTGATACACTAGAACTGCAACAATGTATGTGCATTTACTCTTCTTGAGCAATTAGCAGCTGTGAATTTTTGTGCATTTACCATGTAAAAACACTTAGTTTTTCTAAACTTAGCCCCCTTTTAGAGGAAATGAGTGTGATACTCGGGCTCATATACTCTTTAAGATAAGAAGAATTGGCAGATACAATTTCAAATTTGTGTGGTTTGAAAGTTCATATGGTTTTGGAAGAAAAAAAGATTTACGATGAATAACGAATATTAATGAGAAAGCGGTACAATGATGCAAAATGAAGTTTATCCTTCAAATAAGGAGTTGTTGTACTCTTCACAAATGACTTTTGGAACTCCATAATGAATAATAAGTGGGACAAAAGTAACATATATATAATTCTTCTAGGAAAAAAAAAAATAATGTAAAGGGCTAACAAACTAGTATTTGTGTGCTCTAGTGCTTTTGTTCTTTTGTAACTTTGCATCTTCTTGATGCCTTTTATTAATGAAACACCTTACTTCATCTAAAAAAAATTCTTTTAGGAAATGTAGTCTTTTCTATGAAGTCTTGAAAATGTAGTCTTTGAGTAAGGAGCATAAATAAAAAATTTAATAATGAGTTTATTAGGGAAAAGTGAGAAATCTTCTAGAATAGGAGAAACATGAGGGCAACGAATTAAATACTTTAGATCTACAGATGCATGAAGATGCTTTCTTGAATTCTTCTTTCCTTGGCTTTTGTGGCTTATATCATTCAACAGTAAAGAACTGGCTTGAAGTCTCTGTGGGTAGGTTACAATGTTAAAAGTAGGTGGTGCTGATACTCTAAGTAATGAAAGATATATAAATTTCCTACCTGCAAATATACTAATTGCTAGATGTGGATCTTCTTCACTACAGTAGCATTACCATGGGCTATACTATAGTAGCATCGGCATGAAGTAGAGTCTGAAAAGATAGACCTACACACGAAATATAGAACTTGTTTGAATATAAGTTGGAGGAATTTACACATAGAAGTTACTCTTTTAATGTCAAATTGTGATTCTATAGCTTTCTTAGTGATTTAGTAGTTGAGTCTATTCTTGAGTTTATCACGGAATAGGGAAGGTGAAGTGGCAATATAATTGTGTAACAGTCTCCTAATCAAGAGCCAAGAGGAGTGGATTGTTTTTTATTTTCAAATATAACTCTTTTATTAGAGCAAGTTGGTGCATAGTATATAAACCTAGTTGCTTTTCAGAATGTCATGATTCCTATTTTCATTTTCGAATTTACTATGAATGTTAATTGTGTTATTTATTATTGCCATTTCATATCCACTTTTCAAGAAAAGATGCTACTATATACAAGTTTCTACACATGTGTAAAAATCCTAAAGGGGGATATTCAATCAAGCTCTTATATCTTAGCTTCAATTTGAAAAGTGCCGGCTGATAATTTGAAAAACTAATATCTTAGCTTCATGTATTTCATCAAGTTCTACCGAGTAGTATTTACAGAGTATTGGGTTAATGTAGTTTCACATGGCCCAACTTGGATGTTTTGATCTAATTATTTTGACATAGAGAATTTTATAGAAGTGATATCATTTGTGAACCTGGATTGCACTTGGCTGTACCAATGTTAACTTTTTCTCAATTCTGCATCACCATTTGATTTCTTTGGTAGTTAGTTATTATAGATATTTTGATTATTATAATCCTTCCACTTTTTATTAGGTAATTCATTTATTTAATTTTAAAAATAGATACGATGGATAAAAGCTGGTTGAATATTTGGAACAGAGTCGACCAAATGTATAGAGATGGAGTAGACAATTTTCTTAATTGGGCATTCAGTCAACCAACGGTGAATACTATGATTTGGTGTCCTTGTAAAGGGTGCATGAATAGCGTGTTCAAGCTAAGGGTTGGTGTAAGAGGTGATTTATTGAAGAAGGGTTTTTGTGATTCTTATAAAGTGTGAGACTTGCACGGAGAAATGTTAGTTAGAGTTGAAACTTCTAATACTGCAGTTGGTGATGAAGCGGAAGATGATATCATTCAAGAGGATAATATTACTGAAATGATTCACGATGCTTGTGGACATACGAATGTGGAGGATAATAATAATAATTCAGAGGACAATGAAGAGCCAAATATACATGCAACAAAGTTCTACAAATTGTTAGAAGATGCTGAGACAGAACTTTATCCTGGTTGTAAAAAAGTCTCGAAGTTGTCTTTTGTTGTTAAGCTACTTCACTTGAAGTGTCTTAACCATTGGAGCAACAAATCGATGGATGTATTATTGAGCTTCTTTAAAGAAGTTCTTCCCGAGGGGTCATTTGTGCCTAATTCTTTCTATGAAGCAAAGAAAGTTCTTTGTGACCTCGGCTTGGGGTATACCAAAATAGATGCATGTAGGAGTGATTGTATTTTATATTAGCGTGATTATGTCAATGTCCAAGAATGTCCTAAGTGTGGTAAGTCTAGATGGAAGTCCGAAGAACACGGAGGCAAGAAAGTTGCTCATAAAATCTTGCAGCATTTTTCAATCAAACCAAGGCTTCAAATATTGTACATGGCAAGAGAAACAGCTAAAAAGATCAGGTGGCACAAGGAGGGAAATGTTGATGATGGTGTCTTGCGTCATCCATCTGACTCAATAACAAGGAAATCCTTTGATGCATGATATCCCACCTTTCAGCCGAGTTAAGAAATGTTCGATTAGGTTTGGCGAGTGACGGGTTCCAATCTTATGGGAACATGAGTTCTAATCATAGCATTTGGCCAGTCGTACTAGCTACGTATAACTTGCCACCATGGGATTGCATGAAAAATCCATATTTCATGATGACACATTTTATTCCGGGCCCCAAGTGTCCAGGCAATGATATCGATGTATATTTACAACCTATGATTGAAGAGTTGAAAGAATTATAGGACGGGGTGAAGACTTATGATGCACACTCAAAATCTAATTTTCTGATGCGTGTGGCTATCATGTGGACGATCAATGACTTTCCTGCATATGGAAATCTTTCAGGATGGTCAACCAAAGGCAAGCTTGCATGCCCTTGTTGCCATAAAGATACACAATCGATTTGCTTGCGTAGTAAGTTGTGTTATATGGGTTATCGTCGCTTCCTTCCCATGGACCATCCATGGCGGAGAAGTAGGAAGTTATTTGATGGGAAAGTTGAAATGGGAGTTGCACCTAACCCTTTAACATGTGATGAAGCACTTGTGCAATTACAAGCTTTGGGTAATGTGAGTTTTGGTAAAGGACAAAAGAGAAAGCGTGATGTTCATAGCAATGCTTACAATTGGAAGAAGAAAAGTATCTTTTTTCAATTGCCTTATTGGAAGAGTCTTATGTTATGACATAACCTTGATGTGATGCACATCGAAAGAAATATGTCCGATAATATTATATCAACTGTCATGAATATGGATGGAAAGACAAAAGACTCATTGAAAAGTAGATATGACTTGATGGATCTTGGAATCAGACAAAGGTTGCATCCTATTGAGGATGGTAATAATATTTTGTTACCGGTAGCATGCTATGCATTATCCGCGGAATAGAAGCTGAAGGTGTGCAGTTTCATAGCTAATCTGAAGGTTCCTGATGTATTTTCCTCAAACATTTCAAGGTGTGTCAACGTATAGGAGAAAAAGATACATGGATTGAGATGTAAAGATCATCATGTATTGTTGCAAGACATTTTTCCAGTAGCTATACGTGGTTTGCTACCCAAGGAAGTGTGTGATCCAATTATAGCCTTAGGAAAGTTTTTCAAGAATGTAAACTCTAAGTGCTTGACGATTGAAGATCTTGATATCCTAGAGGCAGAAATTCCTATTACTTTGATCAAACTTCAACTTGTTTTCCCTCCGGCTTTCTTTGATGTCATGGTTCATTTGCCAATTCACTTGCCAAGTGAGGCAAAGCTTAGTGGACCAGCTCAATATTGGAATATGTCTCCTATTAAGAGGTAATTTATTGTTTAATAATTTCGATGCTATAGTTTTAAAATGACACACATTATATTAATAAGTCATTTTATATAGGTATCTACGAACACTTAAGTCATATATTCGCAACAAAAATCGTCCAGAAGGTTCAATTGCAGAAGGTTATTTGGCAGAGGAAAGCCTCACATTTTGCTCAGGATACTTGAAGAATATCTCAACAAAGTTCAATAAACCAACTAGGAATGATGATGGATCTGTGTCAAATGATGAGATGTATATCTTTAAAAAAAGTGGGCAAACAAAGGGTGCCTCAGACGGCATTAGTTTATCTCATGATGAGTTTAAACAAGCATTTATGTATGTGCTTCAAAATTGTGAAGAGTATTCACATTTCATGGAGTAAGTCTCTTATTAACTTCAAGATAGTTTCACATTGAGATAATTTGAATCCGATTTGTCTTAGCTAACTTAAAATGTAGGGAATATACAAGCGAGATTAAAAGCCAAAGTTCAATGAGAGCTCATAAAAATGGGTTTCTTGATTGGTTTTGCGCACGTGTAGGTGTCCACTCAAATGATAATATTTATATTAGTTTATTCATCCCATCATGTTATTGGTCATGACAATATTATTCGTCTTTGTAGATATTTGTACTATCTGCAGAAGGACGCGCACATGATGAGCTCATAAGCTTAGCCATCGGTCCTGCACCATTAGTACATCGATATTCAACATTTGTGGTGAATGGATTTAGATTCCATACAAAAGAGCTTGCATTGAGAAGCAAAACGCAGAATAGTGGTGTCCTTGTGAGAGGAGATTATTCAGACTCTAATAAGGAGTATTATGGTGTATTAGAGGACATTTATGAGTTATCTTATGTGGGAAACAGAAAAGTTTACTTATTCAAGTGTCATTGGTGGGATGTGGCTCTCTTAGGAAGAGGATATAAGATTGACAAATATGGCTTCACAAAATACTCGGTGTGCCTTGAATACAAATAAGCCATTTGTGTTGGCATCTTAGTCAGAACAAGTCTTTTGCTTGGACGACATGATCGATAATGATTGGCTTGTTGTTGTGAAGACAAATCCTCGTGACCTTTTCAAAATGCCTGATAATGATGATGATTGTGTAGATACTGAAGATGAAGAATTACTGAATGAAGAAGTTTATCAGCAAGAGGAAGCTGAATTTAATACTTTGTGCACCAATGATCAAGAAAATATTGTTGAGGTGTCTCTACATAGGGATAATATTGAACCACAAAGTATTAACTACGATCATGCAAGTACACAAGCTCAAAATGATGTGCATAATGAGGAAGATGATTTCATTAATGACAATCATATAGAAATATCAGAGAGTGAAGATAGTGAAGAAGAGTTAGTTGATTATGATGATGGGGAGGACACTGATACATCCTCTTGAAGACTAAGAAGCAAAAGACGAATGATATAGATGTTACATCCTATTTTGAAAATTCTTTATATTTTTGTCCATGACTTTATACTACCGCATGTATTTGTTTGGAACTGTCAATGAACCAAAGATTAGTGATGCTTGAATCTTCATATTTCTTTTTTGATTCTATTCGTGATGCTAGTAGCTTTATGTTGTATTGGTCTTATGTTGTATTGGTATAATGTACAGGTGGAGTAATGAATTGTGTTAAAAGAATCCATCTATTGTTCTATGTGCCTGCTTTGGGTGAAAAGGGTTGACCATCAACTAACAAACAATAGAGCTTTCTTTACTTTAATATCTAGTGAGGCATTGACATATGTCCCCTTTCTATAGACATCTGAAGTTAGAAAATTAGTGAATTAATATTTTTTCTATTCTGATTAATCATTTTTTTTATGTTTTATTGCAGGAAATGAGAGGAATTGGACGAGAAAAACGTGGGAGAGGCGAGACGAGCCGTGGTCATAAAAATTTTCAAGGACGTAGAAATTTTAGAGCGATGTCTCAACCACACATACAGACCGGACGTGTATCGGATGCATCTGTAGAGATAGGACAACCAAGTAAACCGAGTCAAGGACCTTTACAGACCGGAAGAGTATTTACTAACTCTCTCCAAATACCTTCTTTAGAAACACAATCATCACGAAATGTAGCAGAACATATGCATTGCTCTCCAGATGCTGAAAATTGTGCATGTTAGTTTCTGTTTTTTGTTATTTTGTGAAAATTATTTTTACTGATTGAGTGGAGCTACTAAGAAACAATAGTATCCTTTTACTTTATAGTTTCTTCCAGTAATAAAGGAAGAGGAAGAGGAAGAGGAAGAGGAAGAGGAAGAGGAAAATACAAATCTAAAAGTTTAGAGGTAAAAACTAAGTATGGTGGCAAAATCAAAATTATGATTCCAGATTACATTGATAGAGCAGTAGGTTCTGGGGCTAGAGATATTGTTAATTACTGTGGTTTGATCATGAGGAGCACTATCTCGTTCCAAGATGGAAATTGACAGAAAATAGTTCTGAAACACGGAGAAGTAATGTGGTTAAAGGTCAAGGTAATAAACTACTTTTAATATTGTATTGAGTTTAAGTTGCAAGGTTTATTTATGTGGTTAGGATATTGAATATAATGTTACATTTATTGTTAGAATAAATTTGAAGTTTGTAGCGGGTGGCAAGAGCATAGGTTTCAGGCCTTTGTAATTAGCACTATGCAAAGGCTTTTTAGAGCATGGAAAGCTCGACTCAGCATTATGTACTCTACGTGCAATACTAATGAAGAAAGATTATCTCATCGACCTGAAGATGTTGAGCTTGAGGACTGAAAATACCTAATATAATATTTTGGAAGTCCGGAATTTAAGGTATTAACTTAATACATGAAGATTGTCCCTTTGAATGATGATTTATTAAATCTATTTACTTACAGGTTGTAAGTGAGAGGAACAAAAGAAATAGAGAAAAGCAAATAATTAAGCATACTTGTGGTACAAAGTCTTTTGCAGAACTAGAGGAATCTATGGTAAAAATATATTTAATCCCCTACTATGCTTCTTTGTTATTTACATATTTATATATATTTTTCCGTAACTATATTGTAGAGAATTTCTATTACTGGAGAATTGGACACACCGGCTAAGGATGGGGAGATCCAACATACACGCAAGGATGATAGAGGCGAACTGGTGTGGTTGGATTCACAATCCCAACAAATTCATGTAATTATCTAAAAATAGTTATAAAGATTTATGTTTCTGTAAGTTTCATTTAATATGTTTTATTATGTTTTGATTTAAATGATTATGCATAAATGCAGGGTCAACTCCAGGAAGTTGTTGCTCAGCAACAATCTGAGGATATCGAACATCCCATGACTAGAGATGAGATTTTATCCTCCGTTGTTGGTGAGAGAACAGGCTATGTTCGTGGAAAAGGATACGTAAAGAAGCCTCCTAAAAAGAGTAACATTTAGCAGGCAAACATAGAGGCTAGCGTGTCTTCTGCTATTGATATTATGCGTCAAGAGATGCAAGCCGAGATGGATAGGAAGTTGCAAGAAGAACGTGAACAAATGGCTATTGAGTTGCGAAGAAATACGGAAATTGAGTTGGAAAGGAAGTTGGCAGAGGAGCGTCAACACGCAAATGAGGAGCGTCAACATGCAAATGCAGAAACAGATAAGAGGATCTCTCTAGAAGTGGAGAAGAAGATGCATGAACAATTTGCTAGTTTCTTGACCAGAATGCAACAATAACATGTACTTGCTCCGCTCCTTCTTAACGATTCTTCCTTCTCGACATTTCTTCTTCCTTCCTTCTGTAGTGACTTCATGTTTAAGGGTTTAGTAACCACCAGGAATTGTGGTGTTCTCTATGATGGTAACCTTTTGATTTTGCTATTGGACTGCCTTGGCTTTACATTGATTGTTGCCCTTTTGAGGTTGCCACTGAACTAAGCATCCCTAGCGGTACGAAAAGAGGGGTCGTGATGATATCATCTACGTCCGTACCGCTCCTCGTGGAGTAGATCCCGCATCTAACCAAGTCTTTGACCAGGGAACGGGAGAATTCCCACTACCGCTGGCAGGCCAGCCGGGCCGTGAGCGCGGTGGGAACGGGCTTCCCAAGAAGCCAGCCCGGGCCGGGGTCAGCATAGAATGAAGGGGACGGCCCTAATCTTGTGTTGGCTTTGCCAACTTATTGGGTTGCGGGCGGAGAAAAGCGGACGTGGGGACTCGGGTCGGGGCGCAGCGTAACTAAGAGAGCCATTCCATTTAGGGCGAGACAAAATGGGTTTCTTTTTGGATCTATTTCTTCTGTTAACTTGTTGAAAAGGCTGTCCATTTGCTTCAATATAGATATGTTCATTTGCCCTTCTGTTAACAGTATGTTCATTTGTTGAAAAGGCTGTTCATTTATTTAAGGTTAGATAAGATATAACATCTAGTGATTGTTGCATTCACAAAAATTATCTAAATGACATCTGAGTTGACTACTTTTACTAATCTAAGTTGTGAAATGTAAATCTCAAGGAAGAAGAAAAAGATCAATGAACATAAGAAGTTAGTCCATACTTGGGGTAAGCTGAAGGCTGTGCTATTATCATGCATTACTATTAAAACTAATCCATCTTCATCATTTGCAGAACTCAAGAGAACAAAGAGTACCTGATCAATATTTTTATCACCTGTGGTAACAGAATAAGCAACCATAGTTAGCTTATACAAGGCTTTATAGTTATTTAATATGCATGCATATAAAGGTAACTGAACCAACCATCACTATTAGGGACATGTCGTAGAGCTTCATCATCCATTTCTTGCACAGATTTTCCTTCTGTCAAAGGTACACACACAGACAATGGCCAATAAGAAACAGAACAATGACTAAAGGCATCTGGTTACTAGATGGAAGAGAAAAGATAAGCTAACTAAATGCATTGAAACAGAAGGCATCTTTGTGAATTGAAACAGAAAAAGTTGTGCTTGACTTTGACACTGTCCCATTTTCAATCAAATGTTACTAAATGGATTGCACAAATCAATTTGTTGTTATATGTAGTCTTTGATTTTCCTTTCAAGGATCTGGTGCCTCTTTCTAGTTGTGCTAATGCTTGGACGCAAAATAACTGATTGTTGCGTTAATTCTGAGCTAGTTAAATGCATTTTACATGGTGTTATCAACGTCATTATTGTTGTATAATTGCCCGAGCCATCTAGTGCTAGTATTGCATTAGGAGGTTGTGTTATTTGTTGGCATCCTCCGTAGCATAAAATAGTTAACCAAATCATGACAAAATTAGTAGCGAACCTCATTGATACAGTTAGTAATATTCTTGAGAAGGTCAATGACTGATATTTTCTTCATTGTTGAAGTCTTTATTTGGTTGGTGCGCAAATTTTATATATGAATGATGCCTTATAGTGACCTCTATTTTGAGTAATTGAAGTGCGAGCATCTATCTTTAGCATCTGCCCCCATGAATCTTCCCATTATAGAAACACATTTTCTATTTTTGAAACTCATGTACTAATGGACATATGGAATAGGTAGTTTTACTTCTATGATAGTGCATGTGCAAGAATGTGCATGTGCATGTGCAAGAATACAGTAACAATGGAAATATGAAAATATTGAATAGGTATTTTATATAATTTTACTTTAATGGTAGGCTTCCATATTTTGGAACCCATGTACTAATGGAAATATGGAATAGGTATTTTATATAGTTTTACTTCTATGGTAGGCTTCCATATTTTGTTTACCTGATAGTGCATGTGCAAGAATACAGTAACGAAAATTTGAGATTAGTGTTCATGCAGTTTTGGACTGTCTTGGTTGTTAATGCAGATTAGTTATTTAAGTAGGTTCAGTGAATGGAAAAGTATAAGCACATGAAATATTTGTGTTTAAAACCAAAGACTAGTAGCTGATGGTTTGCCAAAGTAAAAAACATCAACGGTTGTCCAAACAAGAAGACTAGTAGCTGCTTAAATATTTGTGTTTAAAACAGCTAAAGGAGCAGCTACATTTGCAGCATTAGGTGCTTCTCCATTGAAACCTGACCAACCCATCCAAAGTAGCCCTGCTTCTGCAAGCATTAGCAACACATTGTTTGGTGGAAACCTTTCCCGACCACTCTTCAATCTTGGCCCAACCTGAGATCAATATATCCAACCGTTAATGCAGATTAGTTATTTAAGTAGGTTCAGTGAATTAAAAAGTATAAGCACATAAAATTGCGTAATTAAGTCTAGGACAGGGGTATAGCTTAAGTTAGAAGAGGCTTCTATTCCTCTCACTGTCCAATACCTCTACTTTATCTGGCGTTCGTGCAATTATTGTATTCTCATTCTTTTACTGCCTGAAAACTTATGTTTTCACACTTGTACCATTTCATTTCACAATTGAAATAGCGTAGAAGAAATTTACTCTGTGTTATACTAATGTATTGGCTTGTACTTTATTCATCTATGCATGTTTTTGGATATAACAAATTTCATTATGTTCCTTATATATATTACTTTTGTCTAGCAGGGACATGACACTTAAATAGTGGTATCGTTCAAGGATGGTGTGGAGTAAGAAGTAGTTACAAGACACTTAATATTTTGTCTTTTGGGATATGTATATGCGTACAATTACAATGCATAATGAAGTGTCGGGTAGTATATATGTGATTGACTTTTTAATAATGATAATATTTATAATATTCGGCTTGAGAAATTCTTTTTGTGTTTGTCAAGCATTATTGATTGCTTTAATATTGATAGTTAATTGATATGAATATCTCTATATGAAATTTTAGAGAATTAGGTTCATATTGGCACGGAAATGTACATAATTTTAGTCGTTATAATTGCTAAGAAAATAACTTTTAGTGGCGACATAGTTTTGTCAAAAAATTAGTATTTGTTGCGATAATTAAGTTGCCATAGAATTTTAATTTCTTTTGCAGCGACTTTAGTCGCTACAAAAAATAATGTGTCTTTCATGGTTAAAACTTTTGTCGCCACTTTAGTCGCTAATTTATAGTGGCGAAAAAATCTTGCCACTGAATATAAATATTTTTTGTGGCAATTTTAGTCGCTACTAAAGAACATTTATAGTTGCGACATAAACTTGCCACTGAAGATAAATATTTTTTTGTGGCAATTTTAGTCGCTACTAAAAGACATTTATAGTAGCGACACATCTTATATTTGTTCTTGCGGAATAATTTTTTGTAGCATTTTTTCCAACCTTTTGTGGCAACAATGTCGCCACAAAATATGTTCTTTTAGTGGCGACTACAAAACGTCGCCACAAATAACCTTTCAGTCACGGACTTCCTTGTGGCAAGACAAAAGTCGCCACTAACACCCTTTCGCAGCGACTCTTAGGGATATTGTGGCGACTTTCGTCGCCACAGTAAGGGTAATTTCTTGTAGTGTCATTTATAAACTCAAAAGAAAGGCCGACAAGACCATACAATCTTTCACGTACACGACATATGTCTACAAGCCTCTAAGAGTACATCAAATTCATAAAGGTCGGGACAGGGGCCCACCAGACTAATCAGTACATGCCCTAATCATATTGACCACATAAGCAACTCCTGAGCAATTAGAGCTCACCAACACCTTCCGCTGAGTCGATAGCCTACTTGGAAGACTGTCAACCAGTCTATCAGGACCTGCGGGCATTAAACGCAGCGTTCCCAAGCAAAAGGGACGTCAATACAAATAATGTACCGAACATGTAAGGAATGAAAATCAGTAAATAATTGACATGGGAGAAACATGGAGTAAAAGACTCAACATGTATATCCGAATAGCTCCGTGAATTATTTAATATTATAATGTCTTGCATATGCGTATGCGTATAAGTGTCATACCATGCATAGGTATATGCTTTCATTACATTATCAAGTCTCCTAGGGCATCCCATCATATCATCTCGGCCACTGTGGGCAAATCATTAACGTATACCAACTGATCAGGCGGTGGTGCGTATATAACGCCATAACCTTTCCCATATTCCATATATATATATATATATAAATGCCTCTAATTAATATTATGAAATAAACTTTATCAACTTACGTATTTCTGAGACCCATGAACAGATGATTGAATAATATGATACATGGGGAATCAAGAACATAAGTATCTCTAGTATTTTTATGAATAGAGTTATTTATGAAAGTTGTGCGTCTGCTCGTTTCGTTTGTATCATTTAAATCATGCCAAAAATAAAGAAGGAATAACCTTAGCATACCTGAACCGATTCTCTTGACAATCCCTACAACACTGTTGATTGCGACAACGCGTAACGGCGAATCGAAGTAGGAAAAAATTCGTATAATGTTCTTGAGAAAGATTACACCGTACTCCCTTAAAATTACAATTCTCGTTGCTATTACGCAGTATAACTTCGTATGAAACTTGGTTGAAGCAAAATCACATTGCAGATTATTTCACTTCATAAAGGATTCATGTGAAATCTTGTTTAAGAATTCCATCTGTACTTAGCAAGCCAATCTGTATCATCCCACTTTAAATCCACTTTAAATCTTAGCATCTGTTACTACAAGAAAGGAAACAAATAAATGCCACACTATTCTTGCCTTCTTGATATTCTTCAACCAAATGAGATAATGTTACACAATTTTCTTAAATGATGCCACCACCTTCTTAAGGTCATGAAAAGATGTAATTTGCTGCCAAATTTCCACACTCCCACGCGGATGTTTGTCCCCTAGTAATTATCCAAAATTCACACTTAATTATTTTATCCATAAATTTGTAATTAATCTCCCACTAAAATTTATTAATTATCCGTTATCCATATAATTAGTAATTATCTCAAATTATTTAAAATACTAATCACTTTTAATATACTTTGTACACCTTACTATTATGGCCATGTGGTATATTGCATGGTACTTGTCCATAAATACGAGGTATTTTAGCTCGGGTCATATTTTATCTCAAAATGACAAATTTCGACGAAATTCATTTTCTTCGATTTGCTTACCCTCTCACCTTCACGAATTTACTCATCACTTGTTTGAAATACCAAAATACTTATAATCTCAAAATAATCTCATTCTCGAACTTGCGTCGATTAGCTTACGATGAAATTTTAACATACAGAAATGCGGGATGTACCATCTCATTTCCGAGCTTCTTTCAATTTACTTATGGCTACTTTCACGTATGAAAATATGGGGTGTAATATTATTCCCCCTTTGGAACATTCTTCCTCGAATGTTGACTGATGGTCTTATCATTTTCATAACTTATGTCTTCCGAATACTTTAATATTCTCTTTGCCATTTAGGCAGTTGTTCTTTGAATAAATCCAAAGGCCAAGACATTCTCCCCTTTAGGCCTCTTTCTCAAACCACGGTAAGGGTGGGCATATATCGGGTAAGTATGATAACCCGAACTGTTAATTATTTATTGGGTTATCGGTATTGGGTTAACGATTCGGTAACGGGTTAAAATTTTTTTATTGGATTATCGGTTTGGGCTCGGTTTGGCAATTATGTTATTGGGTAAAATTGATAACCCAATAAGGATTAACTAATTTACTAGTTTACCCTTAAGTATACACATACTAGGGTTTCATAATTCATACTTCATAGTCACTCTGTAATTTCCCTATTCTTTCTCAGTTTCTCCACCTCACGCCCCCACCATCCAGCCCGTCAAGACTCAGGCCGGCATCAGTCGCATCATGACCTCAGCAGTCAGCCCGTCAAGACTCAGGTCAGCGTCGATCGTATTTCTCAGCTTCTTTCTTTCATTCTTCAGTCGCATCTTCACTTCATTTCTCAGATCCATCTGATTCTTCAGTCGCATCTTCTTCACTCCTCAGTTTCATTTCTCAACCGCATTCTTCAGCTTCATCTTGATTCTTCGTGTATGTTTTTAGTTGCTTCATCTTCATCTTTTTCTTAGTTTGTTTGAAAGCATTCTAGCACTGGATTTTTCTTAGTTAGTTTGAAAGGTGAAGTGAGATTTGTTGTGTGCTTTAATTGTTGAGCTGTTACAAAGTTATCTTGTGTCAGTTGTTATAAAATTTGTATTTCATAACTATTAAACTTTTTAATCTATATACATAATTCTGTACTAGAGTAAAAAAGTACTCTCTCCGCTTCAATTTATGTGAACCTGTTTGACTGGACATTGAGTTTAAGATAAAAAAAAAAGACTTTTGGAATTTGTGGTCCTAAACAAGTTCAAATGGGCCCCAGAGTATTTGTGTGGTTATAAAAGCTTCTCATTAATGTAAGTTTAAGCTAAATTGTTACCAAATTTAGAAAGGGTTCATTCTTTTGGGAACGGACCAAAAAGGAAATAGATTCACATACTGGAACATAGGGAGTAGATTTCAATGTACAAAGAGTTACTAAAGATAGAAACTTTGGTTAGTATTTATTTTAATGGATGTTGCAGTAAATTTAAATTTTTGTGAAATAGAACAGTTCTGAAAAGAGTTTTAGCAAAATAGTTCTTAAGATCTTATAAAACCGTTTTAACAAAATAGTTTTATACAGAAACTGTTTTATACATTGCGAAACTGTTTTAGTTGTTTTATTTTATCGGGTAAATCGATAACCGAACCGATAATGATCGATAACCAATTAACCGATAACCGATAAACGATAACCAATATCTTATCATTTTGTTTATCAAGTGATGATATTTATAAATCGATAATCGATAGGCAAAACCGATAATATTAATAAACGAACCGAACCGACCAATGCCCATCCCTACACCACGGTCTGTAGTCGGAATTCTTCCAATCTCGTAATTCATGCTACCTTCTGCCATGCAGCCTGTAGGACTTTTTCCTTGCCTGTGCTCCTATGCAAATCTTCCCTTCAGCTTTTAGATGTCCCTCTGGGCATCTATAGGTGTATTGAAGTTCTTCGGTCGGTACTTTGTCGAACTTACGAATATTGCCATATCTCATTTCGTATTTTGTAACTTCTATCCATCCATTGTTGATCTACAATCTACCACTGATATCTTGAAACTTCTTATGTAAAACATTGCCACTAGGGTTTACGTTGCATCAAGGAATATTCGAAGTGATTTTCCTGAACCACTTAGCGGCAATACTGTACTTCAATAACCGTACTTATAGAATCCCAATGTGACTCACTTATGTGGGTATTTCAATCCTGTACAATTCATGAAATTCCTTCAAATCATCACTCAATCGAAGGTCCAAACGTCATCCTTCATTTATCACAAGTATACCCTCATTTTACTACCACGATAACATTCCATCTCTTTTAAATGCTATTAGTCTTCGACTCATTTGAGTTCATTCAGGCTATATTGAGCTTTTTATAACTTAGAGAAACCATCAGCTCTCTTATTTTCATGGGCTTAATCCTAAGAACTTATCCATTCTCATCACCTTCTCAGTCGCCCTTTCTTATCCTTACTCATGTCTTCCTAAAACCTTGTCGCTTTACCCTACTTTAGCTTGCGACCTACACATATCTAGTTATAATACTCGCAACCTTCTTTCAACTTGCTTGCACCATAGATTTCTTTGTGCTATTTTGGAACATCAAGCAAGGCATCACATCGTCTCAAACTCTTCTTTACTCTCTTAACTAGGCCTCTCGGTACCTAGAAACCATAGGCTGGAGGATATATGCCATTAGCGACGCCGGTATCATTCTTGGATACTGAATCCCAGCGCTTCTATTTGAAGTATGGACTATTCACGATCTTCTGCATTTGAGTATCTCGTACGTTGTTCACCTTTATCTTATTTACCTTGAAATATGACTTCACATATTCTATCTCTTTCATGATCTCCCTTCTATATAGGTATAATTCACATCCGTGACTTGAAGCTCTATTATAATACTTGCACCTCATGTGTATACACACTCCAGTGGGAGCTTCATATTGACTTCTTATGAGACTGGTATGCTTCTAACTGATTTTATCGTAGACCATTATAGAATATGGCTACTATACTATCTCTCTTGTAACTCTGATATTAAGAGCGATCCTGCAATGTTCTCAATAACGATTTCTATAATTTTCTGGGTCCAATAATCAGATTCCTAATTTACTTCGTTGTTGTAACTCTTTAGTTTCTTCTTCCTTTTGATTAGCCTTTATGTAGGCTTAAGCTATTTTCTAATCTATCGCTCACGATATTAGTTATTAGTTTAGCCTTTCATGGGCGCTATGGACTATCCATGATACAATCTTCTGATAATTCAATCCTTTGTCAATGCCCTAGGCTCAGTTCTTTCTTTTAACTTATACCTGAGTCTTCTACGGCTATATGAAAGTCAACATATATGGTCCATGGATATCACTCAGAAGTCTTAAGTGCATAATCCCTTTTGTTCCCTGTGAGCTTCCTTTAAACGTAAGCTATTACTTTTCCTAGTCTTTCTGCTCCTTTGTTGTGTGTATACTTAGCTTATCTTATTTCCTACGCATACCGGAATTTTTGTGCAACTCACATGGTCTCGAATATTACTTTTGATTTTTCTTCCCGTTCCTTAGCCATGGTAGGTGCCACTTTCTCATGGTGTCACAACTCAAAAATCACAAGTCGTGATGGCACCTAACTCAACCCGCTAGATAAGCCAACTAACTGAAAATACAACTCAACTAAGATTATAAGAGAATGGAAAACAGATAACTGGACATTTACAAATTTACCAAGACCAGGTAGTACAAATCACGAGCTTCTAAGATTTGGAATTTAAAAACTGATACAAATAAATACACGTTCTGTTTTGAAGGTACATAAATAGATTAGCAATAACCTAAACTACCAAGAACAAGTGGCAGCTATATCCAAATGTACGAACACATCCGAATCAGCATCCGACATTACTAGCAACTCTACTCCAAAATCTGCACGGGACGTACAGAAGTGCAGTATCAGTACAACGACACCATGTACTTGTAAGTATTTTGTCTAACCTCGTCGAAGTAGTGATGAGGATTTTAGTTAAAAATATGCTTGTTTAAATAAACTGTACATTATATTAATAGTAAAACGGTCCAAAGCATAACAAATAAAAATATCAAGCACAACCCGGCGAGTCAGACAATAAATATTATAAAGAACCACAATAGAATATTTACTATCTTCCCTGTTATGAGATACATGTCTAAAATGTCAAAAAATCAAATCACATGGTACGGTAACACCCTTCGTGCTTTTATTTCATCCTCACCATACATAAATAAATTTATGAAACAATTCAATTAGCACGGCAATACCCTTAGTGCATTCAACTCATCTTTCCCAAGTAATCGTATGACAGTACCAACCATATCACAAGAACACAATAATAGGAATTACTAAGTAGGAAATACGCCAGTAACAATAGTGGACAAGGAGACACTTGTGGATCACAGTAATGGACTAAGCGGAAGCACGTGAGTAACAACAACAATTGGAAAACAGGGAATATCAACTTCAGTTAACTAGCATATTGGAGGCCTAAGTACAAATATAACAATTTAGAAGAAAATACATGTTATTTACAAGTTAACAAGTAAGGCATGAATGGCTAGCATGGTGGAAGGCTTATACTAAAGAGCAACAGAATAGATACAACATGTATATAATTATAAAAGCAGGAATAGACATGGTAATTTTAAGTTAAGCAAGTAAAGGGCATGGACAGTGCAACAATAATTGAGACAAAGTCAAGTACAGAACAATAACAACAAGCCATTCCAAATATGTAAATACAACAATGATATTTCAAAATAAGGGCACCACCGTATACATGGGGAAAATAAATATCACATTAGAATGCATGTCCCTCGTCCTCACCTGCACGGAAACACCCTTCGTGCCATGACCTCATCATAACATACAACCATAATAATATAAATGAAATGGTACGGCATCACCCTTCGTAGTTTTACTCTCAAATAATATGGCATGACATCACCCTTCGTGATTTTACTCTCAATAATATGGAACGACATCACCCTTCGTACGTTTACTCTCAATAATATGGCACGACACCACCCTTCGGGCTTTACACTTTCCCTCACATGATAATGTATAACAATGGTACGGTATCACCCTTCGTGATTTACACTTTTCCTTACCAAGCATATATATAACCGTAACAAACAAGGCAAGAAGCATAACAGACATCAAGGAGGGTGTTTTAACGGATATCCCAGACAATTCCTAATCACAACTTTCCAAGTCGATAATGGTTCAACTACCCTCAAGAATGGTATTATTCAAATATTTCCACGAGCCTCACAATTGATTCACAACACAAGTATCGAGTCTAGCATCTCAAGGATATCGGTTATAGTAACGTAATAATGATTTCGCATAGAGATGACCGAATTAGACATCAAATTTGATCAAGTTATAACAAACTAAGTCTTGATAACCATCATTTAATATTATGTCCTTAGTATCTAAGAGTCAAACAAGGCATTAAGCAGAATGTCACAAAATTACACTAATATAACATAATCCACCCCCGAGCATGATTAACCTCGGTACATACGTATACGCTCGTCACCTCATATATGTATCACCCTTGCATGTAGCAAAAAATGACAAATAAGAGGAAAAATTCCCTAAACAAAGCTAGAAAAAACACATACTTTGATCCGGCTGACTCAACACTCAACTTAGCCTTTTGCTCTACAAATCTGCCTCCGTTCGACTCAATCTAGTCAATGACGACTTGAATACACCATACAATGCAAGAGAAAACAATATCAATTAATAAAGTTATGATTTTCATTCAATTTCTAAAAAGTCAACAAAATTCAAACCCCAAGCCTACCCCATCAAAACCCAGGTCCAAAGGTAGGTCTTGACTACCCATAGCCCCACGAGTCCAAATATGTATTTTGTTTTCAAATCCGAGTCTTATTCGACTCTCAAATCCTAAATTTTCATTTTCCAAAACTTTGACAAAATCCCCAAATTTTTCCATTGTTTTCCCATAAATTTGATGTTAAATCTTGTATAAAATAATGAAATATAGTTGGAAATTGATTAAAGATACTTACCCAATGATTTGGCATGAAAATCCCCTCTCAAAATCGTCCCACCTCGAAGCTAGGGTTCAAAAATATGAAAAAATGAAGCAAAACTCGGAATTCCCAGCACTTAATAGGCTGTAGATGTCGTATTTACGACAAGGGGTTCACAATTGTAAAAAATACATCGCAATTGCGAACCTGAAGGATGCCTGCTATGGTCACAATTGTGACAAAACCTTCGCAAATGCGAAGACTAGCCTTCGCAAATGCAGCAAATATGAAAACTGCAGAGTCGCCTAGGCTTCGCAAATGTGAGGTTTACTTTGCAAATGCGATAGCCGCATTTGCGATCAAAACTTTGCAAATGCGAAAATACAAGAACCAGCGATTAAATAAAAACTATGCAAGAACATTTTGAAACCAATCCGAAACTCACCCGAGCCCTCGGGTATTCAAACCAAATATGCACACAAGTCTAGAAACATAACACGAACTCGCTTGTGCGCCCAAATCATGAAAATAACTTCTAAACCATGAATCGGATGTCAAAATGCATGCAAATCAAATTAAACTTCAAGAACTTCTAGAATCACATCCAAGCATCTGAACCCTATCAAATCAACTACGAATGGCGCCATACTTTGCAGACAAGTTCTATATGACAAGACGAACCTACTTAGAGCTTCAAATCACATATGACAACCTCGAAATGATGAATAAAACTCAAGCCGAAATCAATGAACTTTTAAACTTCAACTTTCCCAACCGATGCTTAAACCTATAAAATCACCTCCGATCGACCTCAAATTTTGCACAAATGTCACTTTTGACATTATAGACCTATTCCAACTTCCGGAATTAGAATCCAACCACGATATCAAAAAGTCTACTCTCGGTCAAACCTCCCAAAAATCTAACTTTTGCCAATTCGAGACTAATTCCACTACGGACATCCAAATTACAATCCGGACATGCTTCTAGGTCTGAAATTGCCCAATGAAGCTAATGGAATTTACGAAACTCCACTCTGAGGTCAATTACCAAAAAGTCAAACTTGGTCGACTCTTCCAACTTAGTACTGAAATCCGGAAGTTTATTCCCCCGAAATCGATTCCGAATAACTTGAAAATAATACTGACGATTTATGCAAGTCATAATACCTCATGCGGAGCTACTCAAGCCCTCAAAACATCAAGCGAAGTGCAGATACCCAAAACAACTAGTCGGGTCATTACATCCTCCACCACTTAAACTCACGTTCGTCCTCGAACATGCTAAGAGTCTTTCCAAAGCTATCAAATCACAGTGTAACCTTACTGAACATAAACATGGGAGTGATCCCACATCACCCTGATCCACCTAAGCTTGCCAACATAGCATATAATCAGAGATCCTTATTTCAACCTTTGTCCTTAAACCTTAGAACTCAATCTCTAACATCCAGAATTCATTGCAAGACCCGAATCCCACATCGAAACATTGCATAAGTCTGAATAAGCTGTATAAAGTCACAACCATAACTCAAGATATGATCACATGATGTACTCCATCACTTCGACACTTCAGGAGGAACTGCTGACCCTCATTACTGCCCAAACCAAATCCAAAACAAGTCTAATACCGGTAGAAAACCCCATACTGATTAGAACCTCGTTCAAACTTTCATACCTTACCGATGATGAGAGAACACGCATAATCTCTTAACCTTTCATCTGATCAATAAGCCAAGAAACTCACTTTCCAGACAAGGACCGTTGCCCACATCCTCAACAAAATGTAGTGCTATTCCTCTAAACCTTCCTCATCCCAATACAATAGCGCAAATCTCAGGTCTAGGAACCTCATCTCAGCCAATACAAGCAGACACGCCGATAAGCACCAACAATAATCATATGGAGCCACATGAAATTCAGTTCCGTACACTAACCAATAATAATTTGGACATGACAGATAACAGTAAGAATTCTAAATAAGGAAACTACTAAGCAAGTTAAACAGGCAGGGAAAATTTTAACATTTTACTATGAACTATCCTCAACAAGGTGAAAGCAACATACACAAAATAGAAATAAGGAGCCACATCTCATCACTGTACTGTTGCGGCGTGCAGCCCGATCCCATCATATTGATCCATATAGGGTACCTTTTGAGCTATAATACTCGGGCTCACAAATCACATATGCGTCAATATCAAGCACAATAGTGTACAAAATATAACTATGGGAAAAATTATTAGGAACAAACAATACCGAGAAAGACAAGCACAATTTCAGTGCAAAAGGCAAATCCACATCACCAAAGGCTACTTCGCCCATAATGCCATGAGGCCTACACTAAATCACAATACGTGTGTGAAGAATCATGTTAAACTCAAAACCCGTCATAGTATGAGAGAGAAATATATATATATATATATATATATATATATATATAACATAAACTAAGGCGCGAATAACAACCATTCTGCCCGATGATATACACATGGCAACAAATGCGCAAAACAAACAGGTCCGATCCGCTACAAAATACTCATTCTCATTAACCTAAAAATAATCCCTAAACCAAATCTTCCTCAATTATATAATAACCCTACAAAAGTCCATAGCAACTTTCCCATAACACCTGCCGTCAATATCCAATACAATATATTTCCTCTCAACTTGTAATCTAGGAATAGTATGTCAATAAGAACATTCAATCGCCGAGCCTCATGGATACCAAAATTTTCATACCTAATCCCAACACTGCTACTCAATGGCTGATAAGTATCTCATACTCCATCATCTCACGGAAAAACACTCATCAGTCAAACACATGGTACCTATCAACATGCTAAACCTACTCCAATAGGAATACATAGTGCCAGCAAAACCTCAAACACCCGAAATCATCCGAGACATCAAGAACTCATATCATTCCCTCCGAAACTATCTGCAACCTTATACCTACAATTTCAACTGCACACAATGCATCGCCTCTAATATGGCACTCGCAACACTATGAAAATCTCTTAGCCAACTTTGAACCATAAGCAAATGGAACACCCCATCAACCTAGAATCTTTCATTTAACCTAATCTAGGAAAATGCCATCACACGCAATATAGCCTCTATAGAAAGCATCAACTTCGACCGAGGTCATAACCATGGTAAATTCTTCGAACTTCATTAACACATAATCGAGGAATAAGAACCAATCACCTCTAACTCAATCGGGTCATGCAGACTGACAACCCTAAAATAACTCAACCCAATATGCCCGTCCTAAGGGAACCTTCTGGGAACCCGAAGCCATTTCTCACATCACCCCCATATTGACATGTAGACCCTCCTCGACAAGGAAATACCGCGTATCCAATTACCATTTGCTGCTCTATAGACAAATTTAAAAGTCCTTAAATCCACTCATCCTATTCTGATCTTCAATACACAGCTAGTACGAATTGAGCAACCCGTGCTTCACCTATATATGCCCACTCAAAGAAATAACAATGAAAGCTTTCGATTTCGAAACTGGTACAACCCATGATCCTACGATCCAATCATCATTTGCAGCCTCCACCACTTAGCTCGAAGCCAGAGAACTCCTCATATGAGTCACACGATCCAAACTCATCATGCAGAAGATGGCCCACCATTTTCACTTAAATTGACAATTTGCCATGAATTTACCTTAATCCTAATAGCCAGGCCACAACCAATATTTCCAAATCTGCTTTTTCCAACTAGAAACCCGCATCGCACTACAAATGGATGACTAGAAGATTTAAAACTATACATACTTCAAAGGTTAGACAACACATTGCGATGACGATCAAGCATCCACAACCCGTCGTAATCCATCTTCAACATCACTGATCATCGGCATATAGCAAATACTGAGTGCACAATATCACATATGAGCAATCGGAAAAGTCAAAGTCGTAGGTTTCAAGCTGAAATAAGGCCGCACGATAAGGAAAGAAGAAATGGAAAATTTTTCCTAAATGCCATGTAGCCTCTCGAGGATAGGTATAGACGTCATCATACCGATTTGCAGGACTCTACTAGACACTTGCTCATGACTCGTAGAACCTACGAACCTAGTGCTTTGATACCACCTTGTCATGACCCAAAAACCACAAGTCGTGATGGCACCTAACTCAACCAGCTAGGGTAGGCCAACTAACTAAAAATACAACTCAATTGAGATTATAAGAGAATAGAAAATAGACAACTTAACATTTTATAAATTTACCAAGACCAGGTAGTACGAATCTCAAGCTTCTAAGATTTAGAATTTCTAAACTGATACAAATAAATACACATTCTGTTTTAAGGTACATAAATAGATTACCAATAACCTAAAATATCAAGAACAAGTGGCAGCTATACCCAAACACATGAACATCTTTCGAATCAACACCCGACGTCACCAGCAACTCCGCTCCAAAATCTGCACGGGTCGTGCAGAAGTTTAGTATCAATACAATCGACCCCATGTACTAATAAGTATGTTGTATAACCTCACTGAAGTAGTGACAAGGATTTTAGTTAAAAAGATGCTTATTTAAATAACCTGTACATTAGATCAACAGTAAAGAAGTTCAAAGCATAACAAATAAAAATATCAAGTACAACCCGGTGAGTAAGACATTGAATATTATAAAGAACCACAGTAGAATATTTGCGATCTTCCCTGGTATGAGATACATGTCTAAAATGTCAAAATATCAAATCACATGGCATGTTAACACCCTTCGTGCTTTTATCTCATCTCACCATATATAAATAAATTTATGAAACAATTTAATTAGTAAGGCCACACCCTTCGTGCGTTCAACTCATCTTTCCCAACCAATCGTATGACAGTACCAACCATATTACAGGAACACAATAGTAGGAATTACTAAGTAGGAAATACGCTAGTAACAACAGCGGACAAGGAAACACATGTAGATCACAGTAATGGACTAAGCAGAAGCACGTGAGTAACAACAACAATTGAAACACAGGGAATATCAACTTCAATTAACTAGCATATTGGAGGCTTAAGTACAAATATAATAATTTAGAATAAAACACACGTTCTTTACAAGTTAACAAGTAAAGGCATGAGTGACTAGCATGGTGGAAGGCTTATACTAATGTGCAACAGAATAGATACAACATGAATGTAATTATAAATGCAGGAATAGACAAGGTAATTTCAAGTGAAACAAGTAAAGGGCATGGATAGTGCAACAACAATTAAGATAAAGTCAAGTACATGACAATAACAACAAGCCACTCCAAATATGTAAATACAATAACAAGATTTCAAAATAAGGGCACCACCGTATACATCGGAAAAAAATATCACATCAGAATGCATGTCCCTCGTCCTCACCGGTACGAAAATACCCTTCGTGCCATGACCTCACCATAACATACAAGAATAACAATATAAATGAAATGGCACGACATCATCCTTCGTGCTTTTACTCTCAAATGATATGACACGACATCACTCTTCGTGCTTTTACTCTCAATAATGTGGCGCGACATCACCTTTGTGCTTTTACTCTCAATAATATGGCACGACATCACCCTTCGTGCTTTACACTCTCCCTCACATGATAATGTATAACAATGGTACGGCATTACCTTTCGTGCTTTACACTCTTCCTTACCAAGCATATATATAACCGTAACAAACAAGGCAAGAAGCATAACAGACATCAAGGAGGGTATTTTAATGGATATTCTAGACAATTCCCAATCACAACTTTCCAAGTCAACAATGGTTCAACAACCCTCAAGAATCGTATTATTCAATTATTTCCACGATACTCATAATTGATTCACAACACAAGTATAAAGTCTAGCATCTCAAGAATATCGATTATAGTAATGTAATAATGATTTCGCATAGAGATGACCGAATTAAACCCATCGATGTATTCTTATAATTTCCATCAAGTTTGATCAATTTATAACAAACTAAGTCTTGATATCCATCATTTAATATTATGTCCTTAGTATCTAAGAGTCAAACGAGGCCTTAATCAGAATGTCATGAAATTCTACAAACAAAAATATAACATAATCCACCCCCCGATCATGATTAACCCCGACACATATATTTAGGCTCATCACCTCATATATGTATCACCCCCGCATGTAGCAAACAATGACAAACAGGAGGAAAAATTCCCTCAATAAAGCTAGGCAAAACACTTACATCGATCCGGCTAACTCAACACTCATCTTAGCCTTTTCCTCTACAAATTCGCCTCCACTCTAGTCAATGATGACTTGAATACACCACACAATGCAAGAGAAAACAATTTCAGTTAATAAAGCTATGATTTTCATTAAATTTCTAAAAGTAAACAAAAGTCAAACCCCGGGCTAGCCCGATCAAAACCCGGGTCCAAAGATAGCCTCACAAGTCCAAATATGTGTTTCGTTTTCAAATTTGAGTCTTATTTGTCGCGCCGCCTTTTTCCTCGCGGAGTCAGGGTTTCGACATTTGGGACAACTCCATTCTTTTTGGAATTGGGTAATGGATTTGAAGAGTCGCCACCTAACAGATTAAGGTGTGTTAGGGCACCTAGAAAAAATAACTCCTGAAACCGATTTACGTCATCAGAGATTGGTTAAGGGCTCGAAATTACCTTGAGAGGAAGGTGTTAGGCACCCCTTGAGGACATAATAGTGGGTCCCGGCAAAACTCAATTAACGAATTAGTCTTAAAGCAACATAAAATAGTTTAGACAGACATCATTTCAAAACAAAAATAAAAAGGGTCCTAGGTTTTTTAGCCTATAGGATCATTTCCATGCAATACGTGGTATGTTTCCCCAAATATGGGTGTTACGAATAGCATTAGCGCATAGGTCATTATCCCCTTTACCCCTTACTATCTTTCAGTTGTTACCTAGACGTTTTAGTAGCTTTTAATGCGTACCTTATGCGTGCACTACCTGTCCCTTACCTATAGTCCTGGAGGTGTTTAGGAATTCTATTTTGGATGGATCTAGACTCACCTATGTTTCTTAAAATGAGAAAACTACGTGACAAACAAAACTCATATAGGCCTATCACATAAGAAGCAAATAAAGGCTCATGTTGACCTCCACAAGTAGCCAACCAATGCACGTGATTCAAATAAACAAAGCTTTATAGTTTAGGATCCTATAGACAAGATATCTAGATGAGCATAAACAAAATATAATATAACAACTTTATTAAAGCGAGTAGCAGTACCTATCAGTTTGCCTACTGATTTTGTTAATATTCTGATTCTTGGCATGTCTCAAGCAGCAAAAAATTCACAGTTTTTCTTTTAGACCCTGAATTCTTAATTAGCCTACAAGCTTGCCTAAGTGAGGACCGGACAGAATTCTATAAGCAGGGTATCTATATTGTTAATTAATGACTACAATTTATAAACTAGTTACTGACTTTAACAAACAAGTTTTTATCTCTTTAGATCCTATAGACATGCTTTCTAATTTATAGGATCAGTTAGCTCCTATAAATATGATTTCTAGGTGTTTGGACTGATTTATCTATTTCCTGCATACATGATACCTAAAATGCAGAAAATGATTTTTACTTTGGATTTCTATAGGCATAATATCTAATTGGGCAGAGACGTTAACAGAATATCATACAAGTTCCATAATTTACACAAAGAAGATCCTATATGTCACACCTCCTTTTTCCTACACCCTCTCAAGGGGTGTATAAGGGAGTTTTTTCCAATTTAAGTGATAATCGAAGCGGGATTATTTTATTTAAAATTCAGAGTCACCACTTGGGATAATTTTTGGTGTCCCAAGTCATCGGTTAAAATCTTGAATCGAGGAAAGGGTTAACTCTGTTGTATAATCTGCGAACCTGAAATCCGGGTAAGGAATTCTATTAATCCAGGAGAAGGTGTTAGGCATTTTGGAGTTTCGTGGTTCTAGCACGGTCACTTTTGTGACGACCCGCCCCGTCGTCACATGAGTTACCGCCCCATTTTCCCCATATTATGTTGCTCTATGTTTCAATATCAGTATTTGAGATGATCGGGTAGAATTGGATTGGTTTTAGTTGGAAATGAGGCACTTAGCCTCTTAGAGGAGAGTTTGTTTTGGAAAAGTCAACCGGAAGTTAACTATTTAGTTAGAGGGCTCAGATGTGAATTCTAGTGATTTTGTTAGCTGTGGGGAAGATTTGTGACTTAGGAGTGCGATCGAAATTAAATTTGAAGGTCCGGTGTAGAATTAGGCTTGAATTGGCGAAGTTTGAATTTTGGCGGATTCCGGTTGATAGGTGAGATTTCGGTCGGAATGGAATTTTGAGAGTTGCTGTAGCTTCGTTAGGTGATTTTGGATACATGTGCAAAATTTCAGGTCATTCGGACGTCGTTTGGTCGGGTTTTTGATCGAATGTGTGTTTCGGAAGTTTTAAAGGAACTTAGGCTTGAATCCGTGGTGAATTGATGATTTTAATGTTTTTTGGCGTGTTTTGGTGATTGGAACAAGTTCGTATGATGTTTTGGGTTATGTTGGTGCTTTCGGTTGAGGTCTCGGGGGCCTTGGGATGAGTTCGGGTGGTTGTACGGGAGAAGTTGAAGTTGGAAGTTTGCTGGTTTTTGTTGCAGCACATCTTTTCGCATCTGCGGAAAACAGACTGCAGATGCGGCTTCGCGGAAGCGGAAGAAGCTCCGCAGGTGCAATTTTGGGGCTTTGGCATTTCTCCGCAGTAGCGGACTAAGTTCCGCATAAGCTGTCACCGCAGAAGAGGTTATGGACCGCAGAAGCAGTCCTGGGCGATTTAAGGAAAACCGCAGATGCGGTGGGAAGGCTGCAGAAGCGGTAAAATTGTCGCAGAAGCGAAAAGGACTGGGCAGAACCATTTAATTTAACATTCACGAATTTTAGAAATAACTCAACATTTTCATTTCGGACTAAAGAGATTTTGGGCGATTTTGAAGAGAGTTTCGAGGGCTTTCATCAGGTATAGATTCTTGGACTTAGAATACGTTATTATGGTGTAAAATCATGGATTAACGCAGAAAACCCAAAGAATTAAAGGTTAAAAATGGAGGTTAGGGCTTGGGTTTTTTTGAAATGAGAATTTGGGATTTGAGGGAGCATATGGACTCTGATTTTGATGAATTTTATATGTACGGACTCGTGGCGAGATGAGGAATCCGGTAATGTAAATTTCGTAATTTTTCGAGAAGTGGTCCCGGGACTCGAGCTTTGCCAACTTCGAGATTTTTGGTATTTTTCGAGTTCTTTTGATTGGGTTATGTTTCTTTAGTTTGTTGTAATGTATTCGTTGTGGTTTTGGCAAAATTTGACGCGCGAGGAGGTGGATTCGAGAGGAAAAGGCATAGCGACTAGTCTTGTGGCTGGTTTGAGGTGAGTAATAGATGTAGATAATGACCTGAGGGTTTGAAACCCCTGTATATCACACTGTGATGGTATATTGAGGCGAGACACGTACTCTACGGTGAGTGCGGGGTCGTTTATGGTCGGGGACTATGGCTTAGTCCGTCCGAGTGATGTTCATACTGTGTTATTGACTAGAAATTGATTGGTAAACATCCTACTTGGATTGTTATGAGTATATTTGGGCTGCGTGCCGATTATTTGGATCCCTTAGGGATTATTATCACTGTTTCCATGATGCTTAGCATGTTTTCATGATATCAGTCTTGAGTTAAACACTGTCTCGAAATGATTAGTAAATTTCTAAAGTTTTAAACACTTAATCTATAATTCCTAATAATTGGAACTGAAAATGATAAACTTGGCTGTGCCTGTGTGGCTTACATGCATATATCTAGACTGAGTGTGGATCGGGCTACACTCCGCAGCGAATGCTACGATGATATTGCGCTAGGGCTGTAGGAGCCCCTCCGAAGTCTGAACCCCCACAGTGAGAGCGGGTACCCAAATGGATCGGGCTGCGTGCCGCAGCGGTATTGTGCATTGCATTGCATTTATGCATCGATATCTATCTATTTTACCTGTCATTACCTGATGTTGTTCCACCGTTAAATGTATAGAATTATTGGTTATAGCTTTGCATTGTTATATTTCGGGATTTCTTACTGTCAGCCATTATATATGTCTATTACCACTGAGTTGGAAGTACTCACTTCACTCCCTGCACCATGTGTGCAGATTCAGGTGTCTCGGGAGCATAGTCGAGCTATTTGCTACTTTCAGAGTTTTTCAGGAGTTGTCGAGGTAGCTACCTGACGTCCGCAGGACCCGACTCCTCCTCTATCCCTTTTATCTTTCTGTATTTTAGAACTCTGTATTACATGAGAATTTGCTACTTTGTTATCTTAGAGGCTCTAGACTCGTGACCCCAGGTCTCTGGGAGATGTTGGTTATGTTAGTGTTTCATACTGTCTCTATCTAAATTATTGATTAATAGACTTGTTAAACTGTTAATTTAATGCTATAAATTGGTAATGGGATGTGTGATTGAGTTGTGAGTGTTATATGGTCGGGCTTGCCTAGCAATTGTGTTGGGCGCCATTACGATCGGAATTGGGGTCGTGAAAAGTTGGTATCAGAGACTAGGTTACTAGGCCTTGTGAGTCATGAGCCGGTTATTAGAGTCTCGCGAATCGGTACAGAGACGTCTGTATTTATCCTCGAGAGGCTGCAGAACCTTTAGGAAACACTTCATATTCTTGAACGCTTGTCGTGCGGCTTTGTTGTTCCGAGAACTAAACTTCTATATTCTATTCTCTCGCAGATGGTGAGAACCCGTGCTATGGGACGTGGCGGACGACCACCATTGCCACCCGCTAGAGGCCGTAGACGTGGCCGTGGTCGTGGTCGAGGCAGAGCAGCAGGGGCAGCACCTGTTGACCCACCAGTTGCCCCCACGCAGGACCAGCCTCCAGCTGTAGATGCTCCAGCAGCACCTGTTCAGGCACCGGCAGTGCCCATCCTTATTCCTGGTCTTCAGAAGGCTTTAGCTCGGATCTTATCCGTCTGCAATGGTCTAGATCAGGCAGTCTCTGCCACTACTGCCGTAGCTACTTTTCAGACCAGGAGTGGTCATCAGACCCCCGTAGCTCGCACACCCGAGCAGGTTGTTCAGGGATTGCAGACACCAGGAGCAACCCCAGCTCAGCCAGTTGCACCGGTTGCTCCAGTTATGCCAGTCGCACCAGCTCCAGATTATGTGGTTCCAGTTATGCCAGACGACGAGCAGCGTCGACTAGAGAGGTTCGGTAGACTCCAGCCTCTACGTTCAGTGGTGCTGAGGGCGAGGATGCCCAGGGATTTCTAGACAAGTATCAGCATATGCTTCGCACTGCAGGGATTTTGGAGTCGAGTGGAGTGGCTTTTACTACCTTCCAGTTCTTAGAGGCTGCATTTACATGGTGGGAGGAGTTTGAGAGGCGTAGGCTTGTTGGAGCAGCGCCCCTTACTTGGCAGCAGTTCTCCACTCTCTTTCTGGAGAAGTATGTACCGTAGTCTCGCAGGGAGGAGCTGCGTCGTCAGTTCGAGTGGCTTATTTAGGGGGATATGACTGTGACCCAGTATGAGTTGAGGTTTACGCAGTTAGCTTGGCATGCTACTTGGATGATCCCGACAGATCGGGAGAGGATTAGGAGGTTTGTGGTTGACCTCAACTATCATATTCGCAGTTTGATGACTAAAGAGAGGGTTGTAGCCGCTTCGTTTGAGGAGGTAGTTGACATGGCTCGCCAGATTGAGATAGATCGCCATTGGGAGCGTGAGAAGAGAGAGGTAAAGAGGCCTCGAGGTTCAGGTAGCTTCAGTGGTGCTCCGTCTAGGGGCCTGTTCCAGCGTGGCGGAGGTCGTTCCTTCAGGCCTCCTCAGTCAGGTCGCCCAGAGTACAGTGGGACTTCTTGAGGCCGTGGTCGTCAGGGATTTTAGCAGGGCCAGTCTTCACTAAGTGCCCTTCCAGCTCAGATCTCTACTCCTGCTTCTTCACCCTAGGGTTCTTCAGCAGTGAAGGGTTCTCTTCAGTCTCCTTATCCAGCACCGGGTCGTTGCTACGAGTGTGGTGAGTTTGGCCACATGAGGAGACAGTGTCCTCGGCTTCGTGGTGGTCGGTCTCAGCAGAGGGATCAGCCCTCCTCTTCTGCTCCATCTACTTCAGCACCCTCCCAGTCAGGTAGGGGTGGGGGCCAGGCAGCTAGGGGCCGCCCTAGGGGTGGAGATCGATCTAGTGGTGGTCAGGCTCGGTTCTATGCTCTCCCAGACAGGAGGGACGCCATTGCATCAGATGCTGTTATCACAAGTATTATCTCAGTCTGCCACAGGGATGCTTCTGTTTTGTTTGATCCTGGATCTACATACTCTTATGTGTCTTCATATTTTGCTCATTACCTAGGTACGACCCGTGGTTGTCTTGCCTTGCCTGTGCATGTATCTACCCCGGTGGGTGATACTATTATTGTGGATCATGTATATCGATCTTGTCTGGTTACTATTGGGGGTCTGGAGACCTGAGTTGACTTGTTGTTGTTGGGTATGGTAGATTTTAATGTGATTCTGGGTATGGATTGGCTATCTCTGTACCATGCTATTCTGGACTTTCATGCCAAGACAGTTACGTTGGCTATTCCGGGTGTTCCGAGGATTGAGTGGCGAGGTATGACCGACTATGTTCCTAGCAGGGTTATTTCTTTCCTAAAGGCCCAGCGGATGGTTGGGAAAGGTTGTGTACTTGGCTTTTGTGAGAGACGTTAGAGCTGAGACTCCTAGTCTTGATTCTGTGCCCGTTGTGAGGGTTTTCCCAGATGTGTTTCCAGTAGACCTGCTGGGCATGCCGCCGGACAGGGACATTGATTTCGGTATTGATCTGGTGCTGGGAACTCAACCCATCTCTATTCCTCCATATCGTATGGCACAAGCAGAGTTGAAAGAACTAAAGGATCAGCTTCAGGAACTCTTAGATAAGGGGTTCATTCGTTTGAGTGTGTCACCGTGGGGTGCACCGGTCCTATTTATGAAGAAGAAAGATGGCACAATGAGAATGTGCATTGACTACAGGCAGTTGAACAAGGTGACAGTGAAGAACAAGTATCCACTACCGCGCATTGATGACTTGTTTGATCAGCTCTAGGGAGCAAGGGTATTCTCGAAGATTGATCTCCGTTCAGGCTATCACCAACTGAAGATTAGAGATTCTGATATTATGAAGACAGCTTTCAGGACGAGATATGGGCATTATGAGTTTCTCGTTATTTCTTTTGGGCTGACTAATGCCCCAGCCGCATTCATGAATTTGATGAATAGCATATTTCGGCCGTATATGGATTTATTTGTTATTGTTTTTATTGATGATATCCTGGTGTACTCGCATAGCCAGGATGAGCATGCTCAACATTTGAGAGTGGTATTACAGAGATTGAGGGAGGAGAAGCTTTATGCAAAGTTCTCCAAGTGTGAGTTCTGGTTTAGATCTGTGGCTTTTCTAGGACATGTGGTGTCTAGTGATGGTATTCAGGTTGACCCAAAGAAGATAGAGGCGGTGCAGAGTTGGCCTAGACCGTCCTCAGCCACGGAGATTCGGAGTTTCCTTGGTTTAGCAGGGTATTATTGACGGTTTGTTCAGGGTTTTTCATCTATTGCTTCATCCTTGACAAAGTTGACGCAGAAGGGTGCACCATTTGTATGGTCGGATGAGTGCGAGGAGAGCTTTCAGAAGCTCAAGACAGCTTTAACCACAGCTCCAGTATTAGTTTTGCCATCAGCTTCAGGTTCTTACACCGTGTATTGTGATGCTTTGAGAGTTGGGATCGGATGTGTGTTGATGCAGGAGGGTAGAGTCATTGCATATGCTTCTCTTCAGTTGAAGCCCCATGAGAAGAACTACTCCGTACATAATTTGGAGTTGGCTGCTATAGTTCATGCTTTGAAGATTTGGAGGCACTACCTATATGGCGTATCTTGTGGGGTATATACTAATCATCGCAGCCTTCAGCATTTGTTCAAACAGAAGGATCTTAATTTGAGGCAGCGCAGGTGGCTTGAGTTGCTTAAGGATTATGACATTACCATTTTGTATCATCCGGGGAAGGCCAATGTAGAGGCTGATGCTTTGAGCCGAAAGGCGGTGAGTATGGGTAGTTTGGCATACATTCCAGTTGGGGAGAGGCCCTTTGCAGTTGATGTCCAAGCTTTGGCCAATCGGATGGTGAGGTTAGATATTTCGGAGCCTAGTCAGGTGTTGGCTTGTGTGGTATCTCGGTCTTCCTTGTATGACCGCATTAGAGAGCGCCAGTATGATGATCCACATTTGCTTGTCCTTAAGGACAGAGTTCAGCATGATGATGTCAGGGATGTGACTAATGATAGTGATGGTGTGTTGAGGATGCAGGGCCGTATTTGCGTGCCCAATGTGGATGGGCTTCGGGAGTTGATATTGGAAGAGACCCACAGCTCGCGGTATTCTATTCATCCAGGTGCCGCGAAGATGTATCAGGATTTGAGACAGCATTACTGGTGGAGGATAATAAAGAAGGATATTAAAAGTTATGTAGCTCGGTGCCTCAACTATCAGCAGGTCAAGTATGAGCATCAGAGGCCCGGTGGTGTACTTCAGCGTATGGATATTCCCGAGTGGAAGTAGGAGAGGATTATTATGGATTTTGTGAGTGGTCTCCCTCGAAAAGCGAGGAAGTTTGATTCGATTTGGTTGATTGTGGATTGGCTGACCAAGTCCACGCACTTCATTCCGGTGTGTACTACCTATTCTTCGAAGCGATTAGCGGAGATTTTCATCAGGGAGATTGTACGGTTGCATGGGGTCCCATTTTCTATTATCTCAGATAGAGGTACTCAGTTTACTCCTCAGTTCTGGAGGACTTTTCAGCGAGAGTTGGGCACACAGGTAGAGTTGAGCACAACATTTCATCCACAGATGGACGAGCAGTCCGAGCGTACCATTCAAATATTGGAGGACATGTTCCGTGCCTGTGTTTTTGATTTTGGAGGTTCTTGGGCAGATTTCTTGCCACTTGCGGAGTTTGCCTACATCAACAGCTATCAGTCCAGCATTCAGATGGCACCGTATGAGGCCTTATATGGGAGACGTTGTAGATCTCTGGTTGGTTGGTTTGAGCCTGGCGAGGCTAGGCTATTGGGGACAGAGTTGGTCCAGGATGCCTTAGATAAGGTAAAAGTGATCCAGGAGAGACTTCGTATAGCTCAGTTGCGCCAGAAGAGTTATGCGAACAGGAAGGTTCGAGATGTATCTTATATGGTGGGCGAGAAGGTCTTGTTGAAGGTTTCGCCTATGAAGGGTGTTATGAGATTTGGAAAGAAAGGGAAGCTGAGTCCACGGTTCATTGGCCCTTTTGAGATACTTAGGAGGATTGGGGAGGTGGCCTATATGCTTGCTTTGCCACCCAGCCTGTCGGGAGTTCACCCGGTATTCCATAAATCTATGCCCCGGAAGTATGTTGGAGACCCATCTCATGTGTTGGACTTCAGTACAGTATAGTTGGATGATGGTTTGACCTATCATTTAGAGCCAGTGGCTATTTTGGGTCGTCAGGTTTGGAGATTGAGGTCAAAGGATATAGCTTCGGTAAAGGTGCAGTGGAGAGGTCGGCCCGTGGAGGAGGCTACTTGGGAGACCGAGCGGGAGATGTGGAGCAGATATCCTCACTTGTTTGAGACTCTAAGTATGTTTCTTGACCCGCTCGAGGATGAGCGTTTGTTTTAGTTGGGGAGGATGTGACGACCCGGCCCGTCATTACGTGAGTTACCGCCCCGTTTTCCCTATATTATGTTGCTCTATGTTTCAATATCAGTATTTGAGTTGATCGGGTAGAATTGGATTGGTTTTAGTTGGAAATGAGGCACTTAGCCTCTTAGAGGAGAGTTTGTTTTGGCAAAGTCAACCGGAAGTTGACTATTTAGTTAGAGGGCTCGGATGTGAATTTCGGTGATTTGGTTAGCTTCGGGGGATGATTTGTGACGTAGGAGTGCGATCAGAATTGAATTTGGAGGTCCGGTGAAGAATTAGGCTTGAATTGGCGAAGTTTGAATTTTGGCGAATTTCGGTTGATAGGTCAGATTTGGAACGGAATGGAATTCCGAGAGTTGCTGTAGCTTCGTTAGGTGATTTTGGATACGTGTGCAAAATTTTAGGTCATTCGGACATCGTTTGGTCGGGTTTTTGATCGAATGTGTGTTTCAGAAGTTTTAAAGGAAATTAGGCTTGAATCCATGGTGAATTGATGATTTTAATATTGTTTGGCGTGTTTTGGTGATTGGAACAAGTTCGTATGATGTTTTGGGTTATGTTGGTGCTTTCGGTTGAGATCCCGGGGGCCTCGGGATGAGTTCGGGTGGTTGTACGGGAGAAGTTGAAGTTGGAAGTTTGCTGGTTTTTGTTGCGGCAGATGTTTTCGCATTTGCGGAAAACAGACCGCAGATGTGGCTTTGCGGAAGCGGAAGAAGCTCCGCAGGTGCGGTTTTGGGGCTTTGGCATTTCTCCGCAGAAGCGGACTATGTTTCGCATAAGCGGTCACCGCAGAAGCGATTATGGACCGCAGAAGCGATCCTGGGCGACTTAAGGAAAATCGCAGATGCGGTGGGAAGGCCACAAAAGCGGTAACCACAGAAGCGATAAAATTGTCGCAGAAGCGAAAAGGACTGGGCCGAACCATTTAATTTAACCTTCGCGAATTTTAGAAATAACTCAACATTTTCATTTCGGACTAAGGAGATTTTGGGCAATTTTGAAGAGAGTTTCGAGGGCTTTCATCAGGTATGGATTCTTGGACTTAGAATACGTTATTATGGTGTAAAACCATGGATTAACACTGAGAACCCAAAGAATTAAAGGTTAAAATTGGAGGTTAGGGCTTGGGTTTTTTTGAAATGAGAATTTGGGATTTGAGGGAGCATTTGGACTCCTATTTTGATGAATTTTATATGTACGGACTCTTGGCGAGACGAGGAATTCGGTGATGTGAATTTCGTAATTTTTCGAGAAGTGGGCCCGGGACTCGGGTTTTGCCAACTTCAAGATTTTTTGTGTGTTTCGAGTTCTTTTGATTGGGTTATGTTTCTTTAGCCTGTTGTAATGTATTCGTTATGGTTTTGGCCAGATTGGACGCACGAGGAGGTGGATTCGAGAAGAAAAGGCATAGAGGACTAGTCTTGTAGCCGGTTTGAGGTGAGTAATATATGTAGATGATGACCTGAGGGTTTGAAACCCCGGTATATCACACTGTGACGCTATATTGAGGCGAGACACGTACTCTACAGTGAGTGCAGGGTCGTTTGTGGTCGGGGACCATGGCTTAGTCTGTCCAAGTGATGTTCATACTGTGTTATTGACTAAAAATTGATTGGTAAACATCCTACTTGGATTGTTATGTGTATATTTGGGCTACGTGCTGATTATTTGGATCCCTTAGGGATTATTATCACTGTTTCCATGATGCTTAGCATGTTTTCATGATATCGGTCCTGAGTTAAACACTGNACTTGACTGTTCCTGTGTGGCTTACATGCATATATCTGGATTGAGTGTGGATCGGGCTGCATGCCGCAGCGAATGCTACGATGATATTGCGCTTGGGCTGTAGGAGCCCCTCCGGAGTCTGAACCCCAACAGTGAGCGCGGGTACCCAAATGGATCGGGCTGCGCGCCGCAGCGGTCATATGCATTGCGTTGCATTCATGCATCGATATATATCTATTTTACCTGTCATTACCTGATGTTGTTCCACCGTTAAATGTGTAGAATTATTGGTTATAGCTTTGCATTGTTATATTTCGGGATTTCTTACTGTCAGCCATTATATATGTCTATTACCACTGAGTTGGAAGTACTCAATTTACTCCCTGCACCATGTGTGCAGATTCAGGTGTCCCGGGAGCATAGTCGAGCTATTTGCTGCTTTCAGAGTTTTTCAGGAGTTGTTGAGGTAGCTGCCTGACGTCCGTAGGACCCGACTCCTCCCCTATCCCTTTTATCTTTCCGCATTTTAGAACTCTGTATTACATGAGAATTTGCTACTTTGTTATCTTAGAGGCTCTAGACTCGTGACCCCAGGTCTCTGGGAGATGTTGGTTATGACAGTGTTTCATACTGTCTCTATCTAAATTATTGGTTAATAGACTTGTTAAACTGTTAATTTAATGCTATAAATTGGTAATGAGATGTGTGATTGGGTTGTGAGTGTTATATGGTCGGGCTTGCCTAGCAATTATGTTGGGCACCATTACGATCGCGATTGGGGTTGTGACAGCTTTGATCATACTTGGCTTATAAAATTATTCAATCACTGATTTTAGAACCTATAAGATTTTCTTTCACCGCTTTTAATTAAGAAAATTATCAGGAAACGGGTTACGCGTACGTATACCCATTTGTTTCGTGTGTCAAAAATCGTGTCATACAAACGTGTCCACAATTAAAAACTCTATATTATTATTACGAAAGTCTAGGCTGAAGTTGCACGAACGCATACTCTGGTTTTATTTTTTAGAATCGTAATTGTGTTACGTGGACGTATACACAATCACAATTGTATTTTAAACGGCCCTAAAGGCTTTTCTACGAATATTAATCATTTTTGATATCTTGCTTGTAAAATCAATACGAGGGCCAGGCAATCGTCATTTTATTTAGCATGGCTTACCTGAATTATTAAGGGGCTATTGATCGTAGGAGCAAATAAAGGGCTAGTTAGTTTTAAGAAAAGGCCAAAAGTTGAAGGTAAAAAAAAGAAATTGGGCCAGTCATGAAGCCCAGTAGCATGTCGTGGCTAGTAAGGCTAATTAGCTTTCTATTCACATGGACTCGCGATCCAAAGCCCATAAGATGGCCCAAAACGTTGAGAGATAAAAGCTAAATCAGCTCAAGTTCGAATCTCCACTCACACACATAGCATATGAAATCAAAGACATTGACACGATCCCTAGCCTTTTTGGGAAAAACAAGCGCAAGCATTAATACAAATCACTGAACTTGCCATTTTTGATTTTAAAATCAAATTTAATTCACAATCTTTCAAGCATTCAAGAACTCATGTGGGGAATATGGGCAATACCAATCCTAAGTGATTAAACTGGAACTCAAATCTTTGTCCCTAAATTAACTTGAATATGCGAGACACAAAACCAAACCCTAACCAAGCTTAACAATTCTGTTGAATACTCAGGCCCAAAACAAGAGAGCCAGACTCACACTCAAATCCATGCTAAACACATACTGATGCATTAATTAATGAGATATTATGGAGACTGAATGATACATGCTCATTTCTGAACCTTCATTTCCAAATCAAAAGACAAACAATCTGAATTTCACATTAATCCTAATCTATCACATTCACGTGATGTTTATTCACGTATTAAAGCTGGAACACTACTGAAACATCTAAGTATATAATTACACTTCCCCTTTTAACATGGATTCTATACTAACCACATTGATGACAAATTTAAATATGCTCCTTTCAACAATAAGAACAAATATACTAGTTATCCAAACTTATGGACACGTACAACTTTCAAACAATGCCAAACGTTTAAAAAAAAACCTTTCATGCATAGTGAACAACGAAACTAATATTATTACAGCAATCCATACTCAGAACAAGCAGAAAGAAGTATAAGAAAATTAAGCTAAGCTAGGCAGTTTCGACAGTGCAGCAACATAGACCAAACAACTGTGTTAATATGAATCTCTATTCAAGTGAAAAAATCTTCACATTCATCCATTTTCATACATTGGAGAGAGATGAATACCTGAAAATGAACAGAATTAAGAGAGGGAAAGTTATCAGTAGCAAATAGTAGAAATCAGCCCAGGACCAACCAATGAAACAGTGAAAACATCTCCAAATAGCTATGAAACAGTATTTTCCAACAAGCACTCCAAACCAGCTTTAAAACATACTCAGAAATCCACTCATTTCAACCCATAATCAAATACCATTTTTCAGAAATCAGAAACTCAAAACCCAGGAAAATGTTTAATGGAAACAGTGGTCCTCCCTGAATTTCTTAGCTATTTTTACTCTCAGATTTTTTTAGAATGTTCCCGGTTGCCTATTTGAGTGAAGGGAAAGTTTCATTTATGGGGGGGG